>BDUI01000327.1:265949-281139 GCA_002335545.1 Apodemus speciosus | reverse complement strand
CGGGAACAATGCCCTTTCTTTCTTTCTTTCTTTCTTTCTTTCTTTCTTTCTTTCTTCCTTCCTTCCTTCCTTCCTTCCTTCCTTCCTTTCCTTTCTGGATTTCTTTTGTAAGATCTAAGAAGAAACAAAGTTGCTGCCATATCTTTAACAAAAAGAGGCAGAAAGGGTCCTGTTGTTGGGGCACGGATTTCTCTCAGCTATCTCCTTATCACAGGAATATTGGCAAAGTGCTGTAGTCCTGTTGGGGAGAGATGAGGAAGATTTTTCAGGAGTGCTTTGATTCTAGGAAATGAGGGACAGAGCACTGTGTTTTCAGACATGCTCAAGTCTCCTTTCCTCATCCCCTCAATGCTAGAAATAAAAACATTCACTTCTGTAGAGCCACTCACCTCAAGAGCAAAATTTTGCCTAGAGTCAATTACCACTATGACATCATCCTATGTTTCTCCTTGTTTCTAAGCCATTCTCAAAAGAACCGTGGGGCCCAGACTCATCACCTTCAGTATCCATCTCCCAGCTATTTCCCTATTACAATATTCTGCATTACCTTTGTATTCCTAGGGCTCCATGCAAGATGTCCCTAACATGGTATCTAGCAACCTGCTCACAATAAAATTCAAAGTGTTGCTTCTAATCTTGTTCAAATTCCTATCAACATCTGACATCTGTCTTTCAAGCATATGATCCTATCAGTTTCCCTTACACTGCCTTCTACTAGTTTTAATTGTCTGATGACTCCCTAGACTTTTTGCGAGATCTGTGCCTGGTCATAAATGAGGTGTTCCTAAAAAGCATATCTATGTCAGGAGCTTTCTCACTCTTCATGTCCCTCTTAAGCTAGATCAAATGCATGCCCCTAAAATAGTTTCATCCTTGATTTCCTTCTTGTTATCCAATCTCAGATGAATATCTAAATGATGCCTCCAACCTTAATTTTGAAGCAATCATCCTCCATAATGTGCTACTTTTTTGTTTCCTACTGTTAAAGGTGACATCACCAATCAGCATTGAGTGCTGTTTCAGATTCTTTATCCTACTCACCCATGTAAACTGTTACATAGCAATTTCAAACCAATATAAGCATTCCATCAGCAAGGTCTCCTAAAGATGTAAATATGGCTCATAAGACTCAGGAAATTTTAAAGCTCTGAAAGCTCCCCAAACTTTACCATATTCACAAATGTTCCACTCTCTGTGGTTATATAAGCTGTGTGGACTTCTGGGGAGGTCAGACTGTATGACCAGTTGACCCACTTTCTAGTCTTAAAAGGTGGCAGCAGGAAGGCAGCTCCTGAGTCATAACCTGTGCTGTGATGGGCTTTTCAACAATGTAGTTGCCTGTAATCACCCATGCTTCTGTATGTAATCCCTCACAATATACCTTTAAGTAACTCCAATGAAGTTATTGATTTGCAAATTTAGACTTTGGTGGAATTGTTACTTTGGGTGGTCTTTATTTCCCTATAGGTGGTAAATAGATATTTGGTCATGTATCCTCCAGGAAAATTCATACAACATAATCTATTTCAGAAATAGTCTATCATGTAGTCCAGGATGGTCATTTCCTTTGACTCTGAACTTCTCATCTTCTCTTTACCTCCATCTCTCAAATGTTAGGATTATAGGCATGTGCTATGTTCCCAGTTAATTTGGTGCTAGGTATAAAATCTGGGACTTTGTACATGTGGAACAACTACTCTATCATATTCACTACATCTTCATCTCCTAGTTTCAGTCAACTCTTTCTCTCAAGTCTTTCCAATTCTCTCATATAACTTAATCTATAACAGCAAGAGCCTTGTCACTGTTTTTCTCTACCCACTTCTTGTCCTCGTAAGGATGGTTTTCCTGTACTCTGTTTAAAGCAGACTTTCCTACATGATCCCCAAATGAAGTCACCCTTGTTTCCATCCTGCACATGACTTTATGTTATCTCTTGGTAAGGCCCAATTTTTTATATAATTTTTATTTTTAATGTGAAGATAATTTTCATAAAAAATTTTGATCATGGTTTTCCCTCCCTCATATCCTCCCAGATCCTTCCCATCTCCCCAGCCCATTCAACTCCATGTTTTCTTTCTTTCTCCCTTTAAAAAACAAAAGGGCAAATAAAAACAAATAAGTCAGAATAAAAACAAAACAGAGGGCAAAACCACTACAAAAATCACATGCACATGCTAAGATATGTGGACACAAATGTGGAACCCATAAAAATACAAAACCGAGACTATAAAATATAAGTAACCAGTAAGATAAGAAAATGGCCAAGCAAAATAATATAAGACAAAAGGC
This sequence comes from Apodemus speciosus, assembly GCA_002335545.1. Lineage (NCBI taxonomy): Eukaryota > Metazoa > Chordata > Mammalia > Rodentia > Muridae > Apodemus > Apodemus speciosus. The sequence continues at coordinate 278,847 of BDUI01000327.1, read as the reverse complement.
ATAGAATAAACATAAATGATAATTGCTTGACAAATAATTTAGAGCATAGTAAGACCTAAAATTTTTAAATCAGTTTATTAATTACTTCTGTGTAGTCGTAAGAAAAATACCAGCCAGAGCAACTTAAAGAAAAATTGTTCATTGGCTCACAGTTTCAGAGGGTTTACTTCAACATTGCTCATCCTTGTGTGTTGAGCAGAACTTCATAGCCACTGAAATGTATAGAGAAGGAAGTGGTTTACCTCATGATTCAGATTGGAAGAAGAAAGAGGAAATACAGGAAGGGGCCATGGCAAAATATAGGTCTTAATGGCACACTCCAGTCATCTCCCTCTTCCAACTGGATGTCACTGCCTAGCTTTCTCCAACTCCTCAAAAGTGTCATCATATTATAAATCAATTGGAAGATTAATCTATTCACTAAGCCATAGCCCTCATGAATCCAGTTCTAGGGGATCTAATTTCAGCTTCTGACTCTGTAGGTACTAGGTACACAGGTTTCTATATATACATATATGCCAGTAAAAAAGACATACACATTGTCTTAGCCAGTGTTCTACTGCTATGAAGAGACACCATAACCATAGCAACTCTTATGACGTATACATTCGTGGGCCTGCATTGTGGGGAGGTGAGAGGATACTTTTGTGGCATCAGTTCTCTCCTTTCACTTTATTGTGTTTTAATAAGGACTCTTCAAGAGTGTGTGACTTGCTGATAAATATCTTGGGTTCACTCAGGCCCATTTATTTTTTTGATACAGGGCTCTACATATAGCCTTGGAACTCACTATGCAGACCAAGTTGGCCTAGGACTCACAGAAAGCTGCTTGCATCTGCTTCCCAAATTCTGGGATTAAAGGTGTGCACCACCATGCCTGGCTCTTGCAGAATAAACAAATAGAATGATCATTTCCACTCAATCAAGGGACAGGGAAAGATGGTCAAATTATTCACTGTTTTGTGTTTGTTTGTTTGTTTGTTTGTTTGTCCATTGAGCTAAATGAGGTATCTGACTAATATGAACACTCTATCTCCATACAAATTCTTACTGTGTAACCCAACCTGGTATCAAGTTCATGTCCTCCTGCCTCCCAAGAGTTGATGTTACAGGCATAAACTGCCATGCTTAGATTATTTGCCTTTCAAGAAGGAATTGTCTGATACCTTTTCCCAGGTAAAGTGAATCCTCTCCTGCTGCTTTATTTCTAAACTACAAATGGAAAAGAAAGAAAAGGAAAGAGGGAAAGAAAAAAGTCCCTCAGGCTGCAAATGGATGCCAAATGGTAAAGATAAAGAAGAGAAATCAAAGTTGGCACCTGCATGTTTCTGACTGAGAAACATCTTTCCCTGTATCTGAACATATTTGATTTTGGAGCAGCGAAGTTCTAGAGAATTCCAAATGGCATATTAAGCATGTATAATGCCATATTGTCTTCTGTACCTTTACAAAGGCACGCTGAGCTGTGTTCCTTTGAATGTTCACACATGTGGTTATTCGAATCTATGATTCAAAAGGAGGAGGAAAAAGAAACAGAAGGGAAAGGACCTTGAGGTGATATTAAGCACCGTGAAGCAAAATTGATCTCTTTCTGCAGTTTTTCTTCCAGGAAGCTGGTGTGCTCCACAGCATCGCCCAAAGCAGAAGCCAAATCACCTACACTTAATGGTTGTGCACATCAGCTGCAAAGGGCTTTCCAGAAGTTTCATAAAAACAAGAAGATGAATTCAGATAATAACAAGAAAATGAAATGGGAAGAAAATGAATTCTTCTGTTCTGGAGAGTTGGATCAAGTTCAGAGCAAAGACTGCCTTACTTCTCAATATCTTATTAGGATCCCACCCTTAATTATTAAATATGTTAATGATTTATCTGCCTACATTTACAATGGGAATCAATATTTCCCCGAAAACAGCAATCGGTAAGAAGCAAATGTCATAAAGAAAGAGCATCTGTGGTATTCATTTCCTACCCATTCAGACTCCCCACAGCCATGTGCTACTTTTCTGAGAAAGTATATGGATATTGGTTTTCGTTTGCTTGTTTCACCATGATCCCTTGTTTAGACAACAATGAGCATCCTACAGTCAGGGTGAGTTTGACTATTTTCTTAGAACCTGGGTTCATATCTCCCTCACTGTCACTTTTCTTTCTTCTTTATCATCCTGGGATCTCTCCTTGTCAATGCAACTGTTTGTATTAATGTGTGTGTTCCCTGGTTTTACTATTTTCATTCGTTTTATTTCACCCCATCTCTGCCCTACTCTGAAGCAATCTTCACTTTAGAGTCTGTAACTAAGTCTTTCTTTGGCTCTAGTAGCCTCTTGTTTGCAGCCTCTGTGCATCTATATTTTTCTTGTCTTTCTCTTTGGTGAGTTTTCTTTGACCCTTTCCTGATTAAAAGGTACTCTATTGTCTACCTAACCCTTTTCATGACACATTGCCTCCACTCTTTTACTCCTCTCATTTGTCTCTCTTGTATCTCTGGACCATAATATGTAATAAGAATAGCATGGCAGACCAGCACTTCTCTCAGGGCCAGTCACATGCAATGTCCAATGTAGGTGAAGAGCACCAGAATGAATGTCTGATTAAATGGTCTCTACTCAGATATTTTAATACTTATTATTTCACTGATTCCTGTTGAGATTAGAGGAAAGGCATGTTTCTGTCTGTGGTTTTGAGTGGTAGTTATAAACCAATGGTCCATGGACCAGAATAATAATTTCTCAGGTAACTTGTTGGATAGAAGTACATCGTTCCCTGGATACACCAATTCATGCTCCCTGACATTGCACTTATATGTTAGAATGATGTGTCTTAAACTTTCCTATGCATCAGAATCCCTAGGGATGCTTGTTAAAAATACAAATGTCTCGATCCTATCCAAGAATCAAACTTGAGGAGGGGGATGCTGGTATCTGTATTTCTAACAAGCTCCCCCGGGCATTCACAATGCTCAGTCAAAGTTGAAAATCTATCATTAGGGAAGAATTTCTGTGGGTTAAGCATTGATCTCCTCCTGGACCTCATTTAAAGTAAAAATACTTCTATAAGAGCATCATAGTAAGAAACTAATATCTTAGTATAAATGAGTTTACGATGAGGGTTCTTATTGGCATGAAGTAAAGCAATAAATATGTGTTTGGTGTACCCTGTGTGCAAGGCACCATACTTCCATAGTGCCTGGTTGTTAGCAAATCCTCCATCTCTGTGGATACATGAACTATGTTACTATTATAAGAATTGGGAACTTTCTGCTCACATTCACTTGATTTTGTACTAGGAATATTGTTTCCAGAGTATATACACCCAAATAAATTCTATTTTATAGCTACAAAATGCTGGTAATATAAGTATGCCCCATAACACTGTGACTTAAGTTATACAAAGCATTAATCACTGTTTATCTAAAATTCATATTTGACTGTGTTCTGTTTTTTAAATCTAGCAATCTTGCCCATGGGATGAGTAAATGTCTTCATAGATCCATTGGTCCATGTTTTGCAATTTTTGAACTAAGAGGGAAATTTACCTGGGAGGAAACCTGAGTAGGTTTACCTTATAGGCTCAAAGCCCCTTTGTAGAGAGCCTTATTGGGGTGCCATGCCACCTGGCAGGAAGTTGGCATTGACTAATGTGAAGTTCCTCTCCCAACCTTTGAACAGGAACTCCTGTGTTAGCCATAATCCCCTCCACCTAAGGTGGAGTGCTCAGACTAAGGTGAAGCCCACTGTTCTTCAAGGACCTGCAGTTTCCTGAGAAACACTAGCCACCTGTGAAGCAAACAGAGAAGCTTCCAGCCTTTGGGGAAAGTGTTTTCCTCTACCTATATATTTGGAGTCCTCCATTAAACTTTGAGACCTTGAACAGCAATGTTGTCTTGGTCTCCATCTCTTTTTGCAGCCTTCCCATACATCCCCAGCTTCCCTTCCAGGTAACCCGTTTGATGTAACTGTGAGCAGTTACACCCTTAGGCAAATAACCCCAAAGACAAGTAAGAGGGAAAACTCTCAAACTATTTCACAACACCTCACCCTTACACCCTTCAGTTCAGTAGTGTGAGATTTTTTTTCTTTTCATTTGCCTTGAAGCCTGTAGTTTATTTCTCAGGTGGCTCTAAAATTACATGCTAGTTATCTCATGCAGCACAGTGGTTGCAATGCCTCCTGTGGTCTTCACTGTAACTGTGAGATAGGTGCTGTGTTTCCCAGCTTGCTATCACAAGCATGACTGGGCAACAAAATAGGGTCCACCCGTAGCAAAGGCAAGCTTCCCAACACACTGTTTAGCCTGGTACATTTGATTAGGGTCAATATTTTCATACCACTAAAGTGAAGCTAACATCTCAGTCCATGTTTGATTTAGCTATTAAAATATACTGACCTTAAATCATGAAAACAGAAGAACCTTTCTCCACTAATGGTGTCTTTATCCAGTTCAACAAAAGGAAAAATGAAATATTGTTCTTTCACTCACTTTCTCTGCTTTATGAATGCACAAATAATGTGCTATTTCAGTAAACAGCAAGGCCAAGGACCAAGATAAAAGGCAGCATGCAGAAGGGAAAAAAATCCCTCCCCTGAAACATCAATTAGAAACATTTACTAGTGGTATTCAATTGACAGTTCACATTTATTTCCAAGAAAACAGAAGGAAATCTCCTTAGGTTAGAACAGTTTAAAGCAGCAGGTTGGATGTAGTGCTTCAGAGTAATTGCTAAAGACAAGTGAACTTTGGAATTTAGCATTAGTCAGTTGCAGGAAGAGAAAGGGAACATAGGTAAAAGACCTGTTCAAAACTCATCTTTAGGTTTATTCAACAGTCCTTCACTTTAAGCCAGGAACTTGTAGGCTTATTGTCTCATAGGCTTGTGCACACACACACACACACACACACACACACACACACACACACACACACCTCTTACAGAAATGTTAACTTTCCAAATAAAGTGACAGAAGATAGGAATTCTGGAATGTGGATCTTTATGAGTCAGCACCTTTGAGGGAGAATTCTGCTTTATGTGTTCAGATGTTTCTATACATATTAACTAAGCCTGACACTGTAGCTTGTGAGATATATCTCTCCTTACTTATATGGTACAAATGAAATAGAGACACTCAATGTCTCTGCCTAGCTGGTGTCACTAAAGCAAGGTGTCTGCAGGGTCAGTGCTACCAGGTTATTAAGCAAGTGTTGGCCAGGGCAGAAAATATATTAGAAGTTTCAGCTACATTAATAGGTAGGGAATAAAGTTACTATCCTTCTCCTATGCCTATTGTCTCATAGGCTGAACATGGTCTTTGCATAGCTCTACTTTACCTTTAAGATTGGAACCCCCTGCTTTCATATATTCATATATACATATATACATTATATGTATATTGGTCGGGATGAAGCCCAATATCAGCATACCTCCCATATCTTGAAGGTTGGTCTTTAGAGGTGAGCCCTGTATACTTCTCTTCCATTATCGTTCAAATCTTCATTACCTTGTAATAAGTTTTTGTTTTCTTTTATTTTCTTCCAGAAATATTTTAATAAAATTGGCCCTTTTCCAAGAAACACCCACTGCATGTTCATCAGTAAAATAGAACTGTAACGAAATGGAAAGTTTACCATAGGGCTATAATTTAAAGAAAAAGTGCAGACCCTGGAGCCCATTAGCCAAGTCCAATATTTAACCAAATTTTCCTTATGGCCCACCAGGAACCCAGACAGACCGTAGAGTAGATGTGGCACACAGAGCCACTGAGATCACAGGCCTCGCAGAAGCACCTTCCTCAAAAGCATCCCAGTCTGAGGCGTGATTTTAGGATAAGGCAGAACAATGGTAACAAAACACATACACGTGATCAAAAAAATTCTACAGTTCCCCCACATACTCTGAATCTGAAAACAAATCTAGAATCTTTATTACTTTTCTTTAAACATTTGCCAGGACCGGAATCAAAGATAAATAGAAGGCACTGTTTTGCTTGGTTTTGTTATCAGATTTGGGGATTTGTTTTCTTATGAGAATTTTTTGTCCTTTTTTTAATCCCTTTTTTTTTTTTTTTTTTTTTTTTTTTTTTTTTTTTTTTTTTTTTTTACAAATTCAAGTAAAACATGAAATCCTGGAGAAACCGCAAGTTATAATATAGATGGAAATAGAGTAGTGGAGTGGGAGATCTGCCCAATCTATGCTTGTAGCTTGTTTTGTTAACTGATTGAGCTGAGATTTCTTTTATGGGGAATTGGGTTGGAAACAAAGTAGCAACACCCCACCACTGTTGATGCACAGCTCTACCACATCCCCATACTTTTGGAAAAAATCCTTCAGTTTCAACTTGTAAATCTCATGTGGCAGGTTCCCAATGAAGAGCTGGCAACTGTCAGAATGACACACCATCCTTCGAGGTTCCACATCTCCCAGTTCACCAGGGACATGGATTGGTGGGGTCCTCTCTGAGGAGGGATACTGATCCGCTGCTCGAACTGTCTGATCTCTCTGAGGCCTTTGTGGTGGAATCTGAGAGTCAGGTTTAGATTTTTGGACGGGGCTGTGACGCTGGCACTTTGATCACATGAAGTGGTGTCCGAGTCACTGTAACAGCCCCACGGGGAGGGAGGTTCTTACTAGTCACAGATGCCCAAGAAAATGTCCTCAAGTCCCCCTTTGCCGGGGCCACATCTGCCGGGGCTGGGGAAGTGCTCTTCTGCACATCCTCGGGAGCAGCTTCTTCCAACGCAGGTTCAGGCTTGTCCTCTTGAATGTCAGACACAGGCTCCAGATCCGGATCCGGATCCGGCTCTACTTCCGGTTCCACAACAGGCTCCTCTAAATGCTCCTCCAAGTCATGCTGACAGTCTGATCATAGAAAGTTCCAGAATCGTCAGGCATCTGGTGTCTGCTGTCTTTCTTCAGGTTCTTTTACTTCTTCCTCGGATTCCTTTTAAGGCTCTGTGACAAAGCCACCAGAGACCTCATCTTGGTATCTGAAGATGTCCTTGTGAACATAGACTGTGTTGGCAACAGAACCCTCAGGAGCTAGGACAAAGGTCTGCACGGACCTCCGCAGTCTGGTTGTTGTTGGACAGTAGCCGCATCACTTGGACCACCACCTGGTCATTMASAGTTGTGTGAGCATCCAYGTGGCGGGTCTTGGTGTGGCAGTTGGTGAAGTTTTGTGACATCACTTTCCTGTGGATTTCCTTCCGCCTGTAGACTGCATCTGCTGGCTTCCTGTTGGAATCCAAGCCCCTGTGGCCATAGGAAGAGTTCTTTCCATAAAATCTGTGCAGCATGTCCGGGGCCTGGTTCAGCAGGGTGTAGTACTGTCGCACAAACTCCCACCAGGCCAGCAGAGAACTAGGCTTCTCCATAACCATCGTTTTGGTCGATTCAACCAGCACAGCTGAGCGGAAGGACAGGGCTGCTGCTGCGTGAGAGGAGGTGGTGACATCCCTCAAGGGATGCCCAAGTCTCTGTTTTCTACATATTGAATTATATGCCAATTCCCATCCTACACAATCATTTTCTGTGTCAGTTGTGTTGATTATCATCACAGATAGCCTTCACTCGTTTCTCTTGTAAATATGCAGATGTTATTCCTTAAAATACATAGACTTAGTAGCTCAGTGGTAAAAAGTCCACTCAGCATGCCTCTCTTATTCTATCAATTGTCAGATCCATGCAGTGTAAACATTTGGTTTGGGTCAGATAGCTCCACATATAAAGGTTCTCATCACCAAACTGGCCAAGCTGAGCTCAATCCACAGGACACACATAGTGGAATGATAGAACTGACTCCTACAAGTTGTCCTCTGACCTCTACATGTATGCTGTGGCATGTATACACACACACACACACACACACACACACACACACACACATACACCTCACATCACACAGTAAATAAATAAATAAACAAACAAATAAACAAATAGATAAATTTAAAAGACCATTCTGGCTTAAGGAGATCCTCTAGACTGCAACATGCCATTTGTACCTATACTGAGAGGACATTTTTGTGTGCTGCTCTTTTAAGTAGAGGTAAGAATATCTTCTTGTTTGTGGGAGTTTTTCTGCATTTCTCAAATACTATTTGATAAATTGCTTTTAGCTTTCCCACAAGCTTGGGGGATTCTTGCCACTAATTTGCTTTACCTTATACATACATGTCCTGTGTTTGGGGAAAATTCTGAAATACCTTTGTATGGTATTGTCTGCCATTCTTACTAGTTCACAATAACCACAGAGGTTAGTAATGTTTTTAATGCTCTCCAGAACCAGCCCTCATGCTAAGTTCTTTTTGTGCTTTATTCATTTAAGGTTTAGCACAAACCTTAAAACATAGACTTTATGTTCAAGATTCCTTATCTGGCTTGTTTCTGGAACATAGTCAGTGCACAGCACCCAGGAGGTTCTCATATTTGTTGAATGAACACATGAAATTAAGTTCTATATTTAATCATGTGCTTTAAAAATGAAGGAAATGAGACCTAGACACATGCCTAATAGCATACAAGTAGTAATAGGTGAGTCATGGAAGGGGTTTTTAAAAAAATATTTTTTATTTATTCCTGAGAATTTCATATCTACAGAAATAAAACATAATCATACATCCTCCTACTCTTATCTCTTATCTTCCCACACCAACGTGCCCCAATTCTAAATTCACATTATTTGTCCTTTTTTTTTTTTAAAATAGTCACTAAGGACAACTAGTACTGCTTATATTTAATATGCATGGGAATATCCACTAGATCATGGAAAATCTATCAGTGCTCACATATTCAAAAAAGGGTAATTCTACTTCCTCCAGCCTCTACCAACTGCCAGTAGCTCCTTAATAAGTGATAAGGACTGAAAAGCACATCACCCTTGTCTTAAGGTTTCTATTCCTGCACAAACATCATGACCAAGAAGCAAGTTGGGGAGGAAAGGGTTTATTCAGCTTACACTTCCACACTGCTATTCATCACTAAAGGAAGTCAGGACTGGAACTCAAGCAGGTCAGGAAGCAGGAGCTGATGCAGAGGCAATGGAGGGATGTTTCTTATTGCCTTGTTTCCCCTGGCTTGCTCAGCCTGCTCTCTTATAGAACTCAAGACTACCAGCCCAGGGATGGCAGCACCCACAAGGGTCCCTCTCCCTTGATCACTAATTGAGAAAATGCCCCACAGCTGGATCTCATGGAGGCACTTCCCCAGCTGAAGCTCCTTTCTCTGTGATCATTCCAGCCTGTATCAAGTTGACACACAAAACCAGCCAATACAACCCCCATCTGTGCTAGAATTTTGGTTCGATTGATCTTCTTTGGATAAGTAAGAATGCTTTGAGTTCATGAGTATAGTGGTCATGTCAAGTTCAGAAGACTGTATTTCACAGAACTCCTCCCCATCCAGCTCTTACATTCCTTCTGTCTTTTTCACAATGTTCCCTAAGCCTTGGGCTAGTGGGGCTAGTAACAGATCAAGATGTTCCATTGAAGGCTGAATATTCAGTCTCTGACACTCAGAACTTTGACCAGATGCATCTCTGCATCTACTGTTGACCATCATACTAAAATATCCTTCTTTGAGATTGAGAGCAACCTCATCTGTGGTTGCTAATGTACATATTTGGAGTGCAATTTGACAACATGGCCATTTAACAAAGCAACCTGCTTTGGACAGGATTATAGAAACAGGCATGAAATTCATTCTTCTGGAGTAGTCCTCAATACAAATCAGAACCCTGTCTGCCATCCCAAAACAGACACAGGCTATAGAACCCTGTCTCCTATCCCATAACAGATACAGGCTATTGCAACAATGGACCCATCTTGCCTAGTGGGTCTGTTTTGTAGTATGTAGAGTCCAGCACTGAGGAAAATCACAGATGTCTTCTGTCCTCACAGCATCTTCTGCAGCCATGAAAGCTAAAGACTGAGATTTTAATCTCTCTTAGACCTGAGTTTTTAGCTACTGTGATATTCCATGCCCCACTTCAATAAATTATTCTCACTCATTGCCTATTTACCAACTTCTTGATCTTCACTAGAGAAACCTGATTGAGAGTTCCAAAGCATGCCTAGCTGTATTTGATGACTCCTGCCTTTAATTTCAAAACTCTGGAGGTAGAGACTGCAGATCTCTATTCGTTCAAAGGCTACCATGTTTTACATAACAAATTCCAGATCCCATTTCAGAAAACAAAACAAAACCAATCAAACAAGCATGCTTACAAATCCTTAAGATATCAAAGGCACACTGTCAAGAAGATGATCATCTCTTTGAGGAGCTATCTACTAAGTAGCTCTTGGGTTAACATACTTCTATATGGTCACTCTAGATCTTAGAGTCTAGGAGATGACAAGTGACAATCTTAAGCAATATTGCATGCACTGAAGGTATGCTCTTATTTTAGACTTTTAATCTGGACATTGTGAGACTCAGTCACTTTTTTATTTAGCATGTTACTAAAGCAATGTAGTAGCATACGTTCTGGAGCAATGCACTGAGAAGAAACATCACATAAGACAGAACACCATGCAGGCTTTAGTCAGGGCAGAGGGTTGTATAACATCAAACCTGGCAAGTCCCTACCCTTTGTGCTTGAGTTTTAATTGAAGAGCCAAGACAACTTAGAGTGAAATCAGTTCCATAATACATGAGCTGTCACAAAGCTGTCTATGATCAACTGCCTGATGAATAGTTCAGTCAATGAAAATCATGGAACATACATGTGGACTGAGAAAAGGTCTCCTTGCTTAGTTGACATCTCAGGAATTTCTGTCCTTGTCTCCTGATATCCTACCCACTCTTGTCAAAACAACACCCCGATAGTATCTTTTGCAAACAGGCTTTTAATAGTTCTCTACTGAGAGTAGCAGCTTTACTCCAGGATGAAGCAATGATGTAGCCTTCAACTAGAGATGTCCCTTTTCTGGGTTTTGTTTTTCTGCTTAGCAAAAGGACTATAAAATTTATCTCTTCCAAATTTTATATATTCAGTTTGCCTATTACAAATTCTAATCTTAGACTCTTCTCAGCCAATTGAAATGAATTCTAGGAATTTTTATTTAAAAATAATTAAAATGTTTTGCATTTTGGAATATTTATGCATAACATCAGCTTCAAAATAATTCAAAAGACCTAGCTGGATAGGATATAAATGCACAAGACTGACAATGGACAGTTAATTATGGAGGCAGAGTGATCAATATCTTGAAGTTCTTTGCAATATTTTCTCATTTGTTTATGTTTGAATTCTTTTGTAATAAAAAGTTTAATAAAACTGAAAACCAAAATGTTTCCAAAGCCCCCCAGGTAATTTAGATGCAGCTGGTTTGCAGACTGGCATTAGGGAGTCTTTAGACAAGATTATCTCTCAAAGCTTTTCCAGATAAAGCACACTGTTTCTTTATGAGGAGGATGAGACTTGAATAGGGCCAATCAGGACTTGCCATCTTGGCCAACGATATATGTTAGTTTTCCTCTGGATGAATTTAGATGTAACCATCAAAGGTGGAAGCAGAAACATGAAAAAGAAATACTGGCTGTTATTCTGCATAGCACTAAACCCTAGGATGCAAAGTGCTGGCAGGAGAAGGTGATAAATAGAAGCCTTTCCAATCAAGATAACCAGTAAGCATTCAGCCAAGAGGCTCCTTTGGAACAGCTAGTAATGGCATCATTCAAATCAAAACAAAGAGTGATGATGTTAATACCTTGTAGCTTTCTTCTAAGTGCATCTACACTGTTCCGTTTGAAGCTCATATTTTACCCTTGGGGTAAAGGAAGGAGACTGCCTAAGTTGTTCTAGGATTGGGAGGGGTGGCATGGCAGTTTTTATCATTCTCATCTTACAAGTGCGGTCACAGAAGTTCAAAGAAATTCAGTCAAAATTTCTTGTAAGCCATTTGGATCTGTAGAATAGATGAAACTACCAGTTTTTTTTAAAAGTCTTGGAACAGATTTCACAAGTCCTGAAACAATGATATACTAAGATACTTTTTTTCAGGGTTAGAAAGTTTTATGTTTCAAAAGTCAGTATGAGGCATCAGATTTTTTGTTTAACTTAGGCAATTTTTATGGTACTGTGATAATAACTGTTAGAAAAATAGAGTCTTAGGAATTATTGCAGAAAGTAAAAGAAATGATGATGTTGTTCCAGAGCTGCCAAAAGATATACATTTAATAAATTCTAAACATACAAMGTCTATTTAAGCCCTTCTTTATTTGAAAATATTTGAGAACTGTTTTCCATGTTTCCGTGAAACATGGATTGTTAATTGTGGTTTTGGATATACGTTTCTATGGCCAGGGCTTTAAATGACCATATGAAGCTTTTCTTCAACTAATCTCTATGTGTGCCATTTTGTCAATCAAATTCTTTATCCATATCACCTAGACATTGCCCTGTAATCTCTACAATCATTAGGAAACTTTTGTGCACACAACAGATCCATAGTGTTGACACAGGAAATAGCAGTAACTCTGAAGAAGTAATATATCAACTATGAATGATATTTTTTCAAATTAATTGATGGGTAAAGCTTTTCTTATAGAAAGTAAGCTTACCATGCAAATAATATCAGAGTGGGAATGAGGAGACTTCCTTTTAGTTCAGTCTTTATTTGATCTTCATTCAAGACTAGACTTCAGAAAAAAATTAAAAAGTTGATCCATGTATTACCTAGCATGATATTACAAAAACTAGGGTGAGTTTTTATCTTGGTGAATGAGAATTTATCATTAAAATAACAGACCATGCAAACTTCATAAAGAACTTCTCCACTGCTTATTGTGCAACAGTAAGTTATCCTGTGTCGCAATCCTCTCCTGCTGTGCTATAATGTTACTGAATAGTCTGTCTTTGATCAATGTGCTAGTGTTTTTAAATCCGAAGAAGAAACTCATTGAGTG
>BDUI01000327.1:236957-248902 GCA_002335545.1 Apodemus speciosus | reverse complement strand
TATATATATATATATATATATATATATATATATATATATATATATATATGTGTGTGTGTGTGTGTGTGTGTGTGTGTGTGTGTGTGTGTGTGTGTATGGGGCAAGACCCTTCCCCAAATTCCAGGGTGTGTTCTGGGGAACTGGTCTGGCAGCTGGGCGGGTCACCTGCTTAATTCAGGAATTCCTGGACCTGGGGGAACAATGAACTTCACCTTGGTCAATTTCAAGTTCCTACCAGGTGGCATGGCACCCCAATACTCTCTACAGCTGCTAAATTGCCTTTATTACATTAACTTTATTTTCTTGATGTTGAGTCTATACAATTATTCACTTTTCACTTGGTTGGCTTTTATTTATCCTTTAGGTATTCATTACATTAAACGTTTATTCTTCAGACAGGCTTTTCAGAGTTAGACATGTAACTTGGTGGCTGAGTACTTGTCTAATATGCGTAGCTCCAGTGTTTGATCCTCAGTGCCACAGAAACAAACAGGGAAGCCTCTCATGATCACCCAGGCTAATGCCCCTTGCCAGCATGCTTATACAAATACTTATTATTTTCCTTTACAAGTGTCTGCATCCTTTCCCCAGGCACTTCTTAACATGATTATAACAATGTATTGATTTGTTTAACATTGGCATGTTGTACTTGACTATAAACTCATGAAAACCTAGAACATGCCTCTATTACTCAGCACAAAATCTGGCTCAGAGTGGACATTTAGTGCATACACATAGAATGAAAGCTGAGGAGTCTGAAATGTTCCCTACATGTTTGTAATAGGATAGCCTGTTCCCCAGCTCATATTGTGGTTTAGAGGTTATGGGACTTCACTGGCAGAATTAGGTCATTAGAGGAAAGCTCTTGAAAGTGGATAACCCAATCTTTGGTTCCAGTCTTTCTGTGTGTTGTCTGATCTGCCATGTGAAATGGCCTGTGTCACACACTTCCACTGCCATGCACCCTGCTCTCCATCCTAGACTGCAGCATTTGAAATTTTGAGCCCAAATGATCCCTTTGTGTTTGGGATTGTTTTTGTGTGGTATGCTATCACAGTCGTGAAAAGCAACTACTATAACACAGCTGGTGAATCATACACCAGAAACAAAGGAAAGCACTATAATTAGAAGCAAAAAAAAAAAAAAAACCCAAAACCCTAAAGTACTTCCTGGGTGCAGGAATGACCTAGGCTTTCTTTTCAGACATTATTTTCCAAGGAAACTTTGAAAGCAGTGGCAATTCTCAAAGCCCTGAAGTATTTCCCAAAGTACTTTTGTCGCCTGATATGTATCCTTCTCAATTCCACAGGAGCCTGCAAGTTGGGTTACTACAACGTCTCTAAAACAACAGAAGTTCTTGCCCTAGAATGCTTAGTGACACAGGTATATGCTATTCTTTGTCTGAGGGATGGATGCAAGGCACTTGGACATGAGAAAGAAAAGGATGTTCTATGGTGTATGGTGGTCCAATACAAGAAAATCAGGTCAACTTCCAATTATACCAAGCTAGCAATAAAGAATTCCAAGAATTTATGAAAAACATGCCAAACTATTCCCGACTAGAAGGAGAGAGGTGGCAAGGGAAATGTTTTTAATTTCCGATAATGAAATCTCTTGTATAGAGAAGTCCACAAAATGCCACAACTTAAATTGACATATACAGTGAACCCTAATGGAAAGTGCCAGTGAATGGTGCAATGACCATTGACATCATTCCTTACCGGAAATGCTCATTAATACTATGACCCTAGTATTTTTGCCTTTGTGACTCTGGAAGCCATAGCCAGGCTAGGTTTCACAAATACTACAGAATAGAGAAAGCGTATGGGGATATAGTGCACTTTTAAGAAGTAAAATAAATGTAATAAAAAGCAGTCAGCATAATTGTCATGACTTATACCCCATGACATTTGATAATAACAAGGTTGGTACATTGCAAATAAGTTCCACATTTACAACTCTGCCTTGGTATTTACACTTATYAAATTGTTTAGGGAGGTGGTGCCTGGATGCTGGAGGCCCATATATAAGACATATTAGCATAATTGGAGTACAGCCAAATCCCTCAGTGTACATTGCAGACACTTGTTAAAAGCTTGACCTTGGAGGAAACAACTTCCTACTTGTCTTCAATCAGTTAGCAGCTGCTGAAGTCCTCCTCTAAAGGCAACTTGCAGCCATCTAGTTTGGGGAGGTTGTCCTCAACATTGACCTTACACAGGTCCTCAATTCCCAAGATGGTGATGAAGGTTATGTTCCTACCTCGCTGAGGAAATTAGCTGCAATTTTCTATTACCTGGACCAAACATTGCTTTTCATTTGTTTAATTCCCTGAGAGTTGACACTACACATTCATTCATTGAGCAATTGCTTTATGTAAAGGCCCCGAGATGAATGAGACAGTCATTGCCATCAAGGAACTTACACTTCAGTCAAGGACACAGAGGACCAAGTATAGTAGAAGGTAGACCGAAATAAAGGCCATAATAGAGGTATGAACAAATTGATGCAGGGGCATTAGATAACACCATTTATTTTAATGGTGAAAAGAAAATTAAGAAAGGCTTCAAAAGGCAGCATTGGCCCTTGAAGGATTAATAGGAGAAAAAGGATAAGGTTAGGCAGTGAGGCAATACTAGTCTGACTAAACTTCAGGTGTGCATCCTGGTACAAGGTACATGCACATCTGAGGATACTAACATATTCTTGCATATTGCTAGTATCATTCTTTAGTAAAACTGATGCAGCATTGCTGTAGGGATGAAGTAAGAAAGGATTGATATTTGCATCTGAGTATGCTCTTGGGACCTTTGAAGATTATACTAATTTTGTTAACTAAGAGAAACAACAAAGGTTTTTGAAAGGGCCAAGAATAGGCAATTGGTGATGCTATCTATGGCTCTGTGAAAGATGGGTTAAAAACTGTATGAGAATGAAACACAGAGACCAATCTCCATGCTTAGGATATACCAGGGTGAGAGTGGGTAGAGCACAAGATGCACTAGGAACTTCTCATCCTAAAAACTAGAAATAGGATAATGCCAATGATGTCTGACTAGGAAATGATTTCCTAGGGAAAACATATTTGGGGATATGTGAAGTTTAATGTGCGGTCACCATGTTTCAGTAGGGAGGTGGTGTTGGACAACTGAAAAGAGTTCATAGTCATCTGCTTGAACCTCAAGGACATGACTAAAGATGACCCTGGAAATGAAGAAAACAGAAATGAAGAAAATTAGGGTTGATGCCTATTATTGTGTGTGATGACAATGACCAATAAATTGGGACTGCAGAGTTGAAGGAGTATTAAGGGAAGACCAGGCTAGGTATACTTGGGGAGAGATTGGAGACAATACACAGAATGTACTCTCAGAGGCATTCGTAAGTTTTAGGAGGAAGGTGCTCATGGTGTCCTCGAGTAGCCTCGAAGGAGATTTTACTCCTTAGAAGAAGTTGTTCTTTAGTAGGACACTGGAAACTTGAGAATGTTTGAAGAGTGAGAAGAAATGAGATGATGGAATAATGGATGTGAAAAGTTAAAGTCCTTTCAAAGTACAAAGTACCACACAATATAAGGTCACAGCAAGTCAGCCTTTTGTCACAGATGCTGCGGAGTCAGAAAGTCGCTGACATCTGTAAGACACTTTCATTTTCATCACTCTACTGAATTCCACCAGGGGCACTTAGTACATGACCTCCTTCATTTCCCCTCTATTTGCTCCCTAAGGACCACCAGTTGTTCAGCCAGGTAAAACACTTCATTACTTGATTTTTGTCAAAAACTCCAGGCTACTGTGCTATCTGAGGCCACAGATTGCCAAAGACTATCGAATGAGAATTTATGATATTTAAGTATGTCCAATTTAAGTTTCATTGGGACATTTGGGACTTAGTAAGAAAATGGAGGGAACTAACATGAAATGTTGGAGAGAAAGAATGGTAGAGGATATTGAAAAACTAGTTCCCATTACCAAATAAAATAACTTCAGCTAAAATAAAGACATTCAATGCTATGTGACTGGAGAAACAAGTCCTACGGTTGAGTCAAAAGGTATTTAGTATAAAAACATATTGGAAGTGTAAGATTCCTAGGGAAAAACTGAAGCAGGGAGCTTTGCTGTTTCCTTATTATTATTACTTCACTTTTTTTCATTTTTTTCCAGTGTCTTACTTTCTAGCTGGATCTGGAGCATGAGGTGATCCTCCTGCCTCACTATCCAAAGTGCTGAGGTTACAGGCCCGAGTCATTCTGGCTGCCTGCTGCTCCTAAAGAAAGTAGTAATTGCTTAAGAAGCTCTTAAATGTACAGTTTGAAATATTAAGCATACACTTAAGAAGTTCTAACTCTGAACTAATTAAAGTCTTTCCCATAAATTATACTTCATCTAAATGTCTTTCTTTGCTGTTGGTGAGAGACCAAAAGTGAAGCAGGACATCTTAATGTCACCTCAGTCTGTGTTGGTTTCTTATTTCTTTGAATAGCTGCTGCCTGATTTGGCTTTTTCAGTATTGTTCAAAAGAAGAAAAAGAAAATATATAGGCAAGAAACAGGGAAGAAGAAAAGAAAAGAAAGCAGCCTGAAGAAGTTAGCCCTCTTTAGTATCACCATCAACACCAGATTACTGTATATGTGGAATAGAAATTCTTTTCTTTTGCCTGTTCTTTGTCTCCATGAACTCATGATATGCATCAATCAGGTTTGCATGTGAATTCAACACTATAGGTGTGTTAGGCTTTTTTTTTTTCTTTTTAAAATTTGAGACAAGCTAGAATCACCTGGGATGAAGATAACTCAACTGAGAAATTACCTCCATCAAACTGGCTTGTGGGCAAATCTATGGGTGCATTTTCTTGTTTAATGATTGATGTGGGAGGGGCAGATGGTCCTATGTGCTATAAGAAAGTAAGCCACTAAGCAGCACTCCTCCGTGGTCTCTGCTTTAGTGTCAGCCTCTAGGTTTCTGCTCTGTGTTTCTCTCAGTGATGGACACTAACATGGACTTGCTAGTCAAATAAACTATTTTTTTTTCCTAAAGCCGCTTTTAGTCATTGTTTTAGTTACTGTCCTATTGCTTTGATGAAGCAACATGGCCAAGGCAACTTTTAAGGAATCATTTTATTTTGGGCTGGGTTATAGTTTCATAGGATTAGTTCATGACCCTCAGTTTCGTGTTTTGTTTTTGTTTTTGTTTGTTTGTTTGTTTTGTTTTGGGACAGGGTTTCTCTGTGTAGCCCTGGCTGTCCTGGAACTTACTCTGTAGACCAGACTGGCCTCGAACTAAGCAATCTGCCTGCCTCTGCCTCCCCAGTGCTGGGATTAAAGGCATGTGCCACCACCGCCAGGTGTTCATGACCCTCATTGTGGGGAGCTCAGTGGCAGTGCTGTATGAGAGTTTTCATCCTGATCCACAAGCAGCAGGCAGAAAGAAAGGTAGACTAGGCCTCGTGTGGGCTTTTGAAACTTCTAAGCCCATCTTTAGTGACACTCCTCCTCCCACAGGCCACACTTCCTAATC
This sequence comes from Apodemus speciosus, assembly GCA_002335545.1. NCBI lineage: Eukaryota > Metazoa > Chordata > Mammalia > Rodentia > Muridae > Apodemus > Apodemus speciosus. The sequence goes on along the minus strand of BDUI01000327.1, from coordinate 243,386 downwards.
CTTCCCCCAAACAGTTCCACTAACTGAGAATCAATAATTCAAACATATACGCCTACGGGGGCCATCTCATTCATATCGCCTTAGTCATAGTGTTGATCACAGTAATACAAAGGACACTAGGATATAGGAGTGTACCATGTCTCTGAACTGCAGCTATGTGCAATCCAAATGCCATTGCAACGATAATTTCTTCTGTGTTCAACTTTTCTATTGAATATAGAACATCAGTTGTCACTCAGTCTGAAACCTTTGGCGCCTCCCATTCATTATGATCTCAACAGCCAGCTGATAGCCAATTTATTTGTTGCCACTTGAAACAATAACACATCTTCACTTCTCAGTCATATTACGCAAAAGCTTTCTGCAAGGTTAGCTTTCTATGTCCCCTTCCCTTCTCTCTCTCTTTCTACTTTGGGATTGACAAAGGTCTCATGCATGCTAAGCAAGAACTCTTATCACTTAGGCACAACCCCAATCCTGCCTCATTCTTGTCTCATTCTCTTCTACACAGAATTTCTAGGATCGTGTTTCTTTATATACACTTTCCTTTTAAATTTTTAAGAATTATTTAAATAAATAATTGATATATATATATATATATATGAATATAGCTTTTTAGCATTTCCCTGTAATTTACACAATTAAACGATGTAGCCACTGTTTGTCTTCATGTGTGTATTACATGCTTTTCTATTGCTGTGATAAAATACCATGACCAAGGCAACTTATAGAAGAGGTTATTTTGGGCTTTAGGATCCAGAAGGTTAGAGTCCATGATGGCAGAGTAGAGGTAGCAGGACATGCATTGGGTATGATAGCAGGCTTGTGAAAGCTTATCTTCAGTGACAAACAGCTTCCAACAAGGCCATACCTTGTTATCCTTCTCAAACAGTTCCACCAACTGGGGACTAAGTATATAAATGCCAAGACTATTGGAGGACATTTTATTCAAACCACCAAAATGAGTCTTTTTAAATTTTTTATTATGTATTTTCTTTATTTACATTTCAAATGTTATCCTCTTTCCTCATTTTCCCTCCAACCCCCCCCCATCCCATTCCCCTTCCCCCTGCTCACTAACCCACCCACTTCGGCCTCCCCGCCCTCGAATTCCCCTACACTGGGGCAATGAGCCTTCACAGGCCATCCTCTGCTGCATATACAGCTGGAACCATGGGTCCATCCATCTTAAATTCAGGTCATATTGAATGGTTTATTATCTGCATATGTATATAATGGTTCAGATTGGTGCCCTTAGTTATGCCTTCCCTCCCTTTCTCCTCAAAGAAAACTAACTTCCATGAGAACAGAGGCCATATTTTTGTGATTTGATTTTTTTTCCTGCTGTACTCTTTAAGCTTAGCCTTATATGTGGCACACAGTAGATATGCTATATATAGTAACTGAATTATGAAATCATCATATAGCTATATTTAATTACCTTTTAATTATAATTTAAAATGTTATTTCTTCCAAAACATTTGCATTCAGGCTTGTTTTCCACTTCTTTCCTCTAACTCTTAAAAAGTGATGTGATTCCCCCCCCCCCTCCGCCCCAGTATTTCCACAGGCCTTCTCTATTCCATGGTTAGGACACCAATCAATATGTTTCCACTTTGAATTAAAATTCTGGATATTTTTTTTCCTTTTTGAAATGTATTTGTTTTCATTTTATGTATATGCCATGCCCTCAGAGGATGTGAGATTCTTTAGAACTAAAGGTTAAAAACAGTTGTGAGCCATAGTGTAGGTGCTGAACCCAGGTCCTTTGCAGAAGCAGAAGTGCTATAAAATGCTGAGCCAGATCCTGTTGTTCCAATTATGTTTATGTTTCTATTTCACTAGATTGAGAAATTAAAGGCATTAGCTAAGGTCAGTTTATAACTCTGTCCTCAAAAGGTGGCTTTCCTGAGTGGGTAAAGATGGCAACACACTGACTAGAACAGCCACACCACGGGTAGGTACTGGGGAAACTTTAGCAAGACACAAACTTTGATGGGTCATGTAATTTATTTAAGTATTATTATACCTAATAAGTTAATAGCTTGTATGCTGTGCACATGAATATCAAAAGGTGAAATTACTGGCTGGACCTCAATTTGCCAGAGCACAGGTAAAAATATTATCTGCATCTCTGAGAGCCTAGATATAAGGTCATCATGGCTCAAGACTAAATTCTTGCTAATCTCCAAGAAGTTGACACAAGGCCATAGTTCGCATAATTCACGGATTTGTAAGTTTTCCCCCATGCAATGGACATGAACTGTAATTACATTTTAGTTGTGGCAATTGGAATCCTAAACATCAAAATCAATTTTCTGTATAAATGGGATCTTTGGTTATGGCATTCTTTTGTTATAAATCAAAACTACATAGCACATTCCATGAATGGTATATTTATCAATTTTCAGCTTCCCTTCCTGCTCACAACTGTTGTCCTTAAGCTCAAATTGCCCTGTTGTGGATAATCTGTTTTTGGACTCTTTATTTGTGTCTTGGGAGGAAAGAAAACAATGTGTTTGCTTACTGGAGCAAACTATTTCAAAGAACCTAGTGGGTGGGCCAGGATTTGGATCATGTCATTTATAGGTCTGCTTATTACATTGTCCAGTACTTTATCTGTACTTTATCTTGAAGACAGCCCACCCACAAGGAGGGATTCTTTTGAAAGCTCTCCAGAGAATAAAAGCCTGCCATTCTTCATTACTTGTTCTGGACATTTACCACTCTGAGCATCTGAAGCCTACTTGCTTTAGCACTGTATATAAAGCACACAAAAAAATCTCTGCAAAAACAGTTTGTGTCAAGCATGTAGCATATAAATCTCTCTTTCCACCTTTTAGTTGTATAAGCATTTCTCTACTATTCTGATGAGAAATGTGAACGAATGCTAACAAAAACCTTAGAGTTCTCTTAAGTATATGAGTCTTTGAAGACCGCCCGTGATCTCCACTTGACCTGGCCCTTCCAAAACCACTTTTGAAGCTCTGTTTAGCTGAAGCTTTTCCTAGAATGTCCTCAATCCTCTCGACATTTCAGCATCCATGCCTTTTCACTCATATTTAGTCTGAGTCATAGACTGAACAACATTTATTGCAGATCTAAGCTTTATTGAATTAGTAGGCATTATACAGAGAGTTGCAAGTCATTATTGGTCCAGCGCAAATACAGGTGTTTATTTAGAGGTGAAATGACAGCACACATTGACAGCTTTACTGCTACTTGAACTATTTCTTTAAGGTGGCTTGCTATGGACAAAATCTCCCTCAATACCCATTCAACACAGTCTTTGCTTTTACCTCTCCCTTCAGCTGAGGGATTCACAATATCTAAAGGAAGCTTGTAGAGAACCCTTCTGTATCAGAGGTAGTTTTGTGCCTACATTATGCATGATAGAAGACATTTGAGCAAAGGCTTCATAAAAAAGGGCAGAAGAGATACACTAGAGCAGAGTTGAGATCAGTGAATTATTTCAGCTAATTGGTTACAATGGTGAAAGTATCAACCAAAATTTAGAATAGCCTTTTTGTCTATTTAGTAACAAAGCATGCAGTAGCCTGTGCAGACAATAGATTTTAATAACAACCTTAAATCTGGCTTGAGCACCAAGAATGCATTTTGAAAAGGATAAAGTACACTACTGTAGTGGCTGAATTATGCCCCTCCCCTGAAAAGACATGTTCATTTTTGTGCTAATCCCCAGAACCTGTGATATTACCTTATTATTTTAGGCAGGTATGTGAAGTTGTAATTAAATTTAGGCTTGGAAAATCAGGATGTTATAATAGATAATCCAGATGGGTCATCAAAACTCTCCTCACAAGAAAGAAGCAGAGGTAGATTATATATACAGAGGGGAAGCTGTCAAAACAACACAGAGTAGTAAGATGAAGCCACAATCCAAGGAATAATGACAATCACAAGAGAAGATGCAAGGAGTGGATTTTCTCCTAGAGTTTGCAGAGGAGTGCTTTCCTGTCGATATCATGGTTTTGGATTTGTGGCTTTAAAAACACTACAGAACCAGAAATCTACTATTTTATCCCTCTGGGTTTGTGGGAATAAGTTATAGTAACCATAGGAATCTGATATAAATTTTAGTATGAGGTGGAGTACTGCTATGACAAATACCTACAGATATGAAAGTGGCTTTGGAATTGGATGCTGGGTAGAGGGTGGTACAATTGTTGATAGTAAACTTAATAGAGACACTATAGATTGCCTGAGCCAAACCACGGATGGGAATGTGGATGTTAAAGGCATTTCTGGTGAGGGCACAAGAGGAAATGAATACTGTAGTGGGAACTGGAAGGAAGGCTGTTGTTGTTATATAGCAGCAAAACCAAACCAAACCAAACCAAACCAAACAACAACCTATCTGAATTGTATCCTACAGTTTTATGGAAAATTAATCTTGATCTTGTAAGTAATGAAGTTGAAGAGCTTGGCAGGCCAAGTGTTGTAGGTATAGCTAGTTCATTTTTGCTGGGGAAAAGAAGTCTTAGGAGGGTGGGCAGGGGAAGAGAGGATAATAGAATATATGAGACATGACAGTGAAATGTGAGTTACTAGGGGGACCATAGCAGTGGGTAGTGGTCGAGGTGAGGGTAGAAAGTGAGGAGAAGGATCATGATCATCAATGACAACAAGAAAGCATGAAAATGCCACAATGAAACACATTACTTTTTGCACTAATTTAAAAAAAAAAAAAGGAGCCAGATAAGAGGAAGTGAAGAAAGAACCATTATGTCAAGAAGGTATTAGCATTTGATTTGGTAAATTTTGTTAATAGTGAAAGATGATAAAATGAGGAAATTCTGTGTGAAGATATTCTTTGGAGCTAAGGAAAAGGATGTGGCCTGCCAGCTTTTGAATAGTGGTGAAAAGATTGGGCACACATTTCTGGATTCATTCAACTATCTCAAGTACAGAGCTAAGCTATCTAGGAAAGAACCTAGATGTTAACTTGCTTGAAAGAAGGGTCATAGAGATATCATAAAGTTCAAAGTGTGTGGTGAGGGGATTATCCTGTCTTAAGAAGGCAGTCTCTAAATGCCGCCATCAACATCTTTCCAGGACAGGCTGAGAGAGATCAGGTACACAGAGAAGATGATATAAAAAAGAGCAGAGAAAAAATGTGGCCATAAGCCACACAATGCCATTGGCCATCAGAAAATGGACCAAGCAAAGAAGGGGCCTCTGTTGTAGCCTCTGGAGGTAGAATGAATGGTCTGATTCCAGATGTCAAGCTTCTGGCCTCCAGGACCATGGGACAATAAATTGATGTGGTTTTAAACTATAAGATTGATGGTCAATCATTACAGTAGCCAAAGGAAAATGTTCTAACCAGTTAACTTGTTTTGTAATATTCTGAAGAAAAAGTTGTAGAAAAGGGCATTTTTCATGTGTGGCAGAAATAAACAACAACAACAAAAATACATAAAATACTTCCGCCTAATTTGGTTTTCTTTTAAAAAATGCCACTATATACTTTTGTTTTTGGATGATACCTTTCAACCTAAAACAAAAAGTGCAAGGTGACTGGAACAGGAGTAGTATAAGTCACATGAGTTAATTACGTGTCTGTCCCCTGAAAGTGTTCTAATGTTTGTGAAAAGCAGGTGGAATGCATTTAAATACAAATATATAATTTATCAATAATAGTACTTCATTCATTCTTGTTTACAAACTAGAAAATAAGGCAAGTTCACATGTGGAAAAGGTGATATACGTCAGTATTTCTACCTTGACCAGTTAGATAATATGGCAGGGCAAATGCCCCAAAGTTCAGTCAATGTTTACATTTCAAGATCAATTTTTTACAGCCTGAAAAGCTATAAAAACAAAAACAAAAACCTTGAATAAACCATACCACAATATTTCAGAAAATACATTGTAAAATTGAAAAATGAATACAATGGTTATTTACATTAATTAGTAGAACCTAAACTTCATGGCTATTGTTTAAAAAGTGTGTGAAAGTGGTATGTTCTAAAGTATGTATGTGTGTGTGTTTTCACATAAAAACAAAAGGAAAAAACTCAGTCACTGTTACATTCTGATTTTTCTACTTATAGCAGCTTCAGAGTATTTTGAAGTATAATACCCAAGTAAGAATGAGTGAAAGGCAACCGTTTAAATTACATCTGTAGAAAAAGTCTATGAGCTACTACTGGTCACTTGTTTACTTTATCTCAGAAGGTGACTTGCCAAGCCAGTTATTTGTTCTTTTCTCTAAATGTCTATAGTGTGCTTTGGCGGAATAGAAATAGAATTATCTACATAAGAAATATACATACAAGCAATCTTTTACAGCAATCACAATCATCTGCATGAATTAGTCTTGAAATTACACTCCAGAGAAGTCACACCAATTATTACAAATGCACATTGTAAGAGAATAGACAAGTTAAGTATAAGTTCTGTTCT
>BDUI01000327.1:220340-234907 GCA_002335545.1 Apodemus speciosus | reverse complement strand
AACTGTTTTTTTGTTAACTACCAAAGTGGAGTCAGAAAAGGGGTAGAACTAAAGACCAACCAATTGAACTTTCAGAAGTTTCCTACTGGCTCCTGCATTAAAAAGTCATTTTCTTCTCTTTGCACTCTTCTGGAGTTCTGTTCTTTACCTCTAAGGGGGTGAAGGGAGAATGAAGTAATAGAGGGAAGAACTAGGAATCAATATTTTCCTCTAAAATTTAAATAAAGGCAATAGAATTTCAGGCTCATCTCTAGCATATACATGAAAGTGTAGAAGTTTTCTCAAAAATAGCTATTTAAAGAATTTCTATAAGGCAGATATCTATGGGGAATTTAAAAATACATCTTGAATAAAGTTGAAATCTAGTGGATTCTGTTAAACTTTGGTTTAGTTTTAGCCATGTTAAGTGCCTGTGACACTGTGCTGAAATGTTAAAGTAATGGTAAGATTAATTTCTGCCACATAGATGAATTCATTAGCTTTCACTTGAGATGGATTCTAAATACTTTGAGTTGGGCTTCCCTTTTAGAGTGTGATATTTGCCCCTTTCCAATCATTAATGCATCTATTCTCCTAGACTTTACACTATATACATAAGATGAGCTGGAAGTAGACACTGGAAATTCTTCCTGTCTACACGTCCCCTGTCTATTTGGGGTATATGGGTTGGGTAGGTCTGACCTAGAATTTTGGTTTTAAATTATCTGACAGACTGGAATGTTGGTAGAAGAAGCCGTAGGATTCTTCCATGTTTTTATACTTTGATCTTCATAGTCAGGTCCTTATACACAATGACAAGTTACGTGCATCTTTAGAGAGGAACAAATGTCTTCTAATCATGACATCTGAGTTCAGGTTAGTGTACTTGCAGTACTCCTACAAACACACATCACTTCACCCAGATCAGCTTGACCTTTGTGGAAATGTATTTATTTCCACTCCAACTCTTAAGTGTATATTTGCTCCTCTCAAAATAGATGATTTTGTTTTCTTAAATGGCTCCCTGGCCTCAGGAATCACTTGGATGACGTGGCTCCATTGTGGCGAGAACGTGATCTTTCCAGAGGGGGCCGTCTGTTATCTGTAAGACAAAGAGAAGAAGAAGGGAAAATAATGGTGAGCTTAGATCCTGACTATTGCACAGTGTCAGGTCGAGAGAGGTTTTCAAACAGTCTTGAAAAATCACTTCAAATGAATATGGAAATAAGCTGCGAAGAGCCCAGATCTGAGGCGTTTACACAGCAGCTGCCAGGCTGGGTTCAAGAGTTCTGCAATCAGCAATAAATGATTTTTCTTGGTAAGCAGAGGCAGAGTGACAAAAGAAACGGAAGAATTCTCTCAAGCACAGACCCCTTGGAGATAAGCAGGTGACAACAAGATTCCTTGGTAAAGATGTTAAATTGAAAAGATCTACGGACAGTGCCTTTTGTTGAAAAGCTCTCCAATTCCCCATGAGTTTTCAATTTGTATGCTGGTTACTGTTAAAGGACACCAGTGTGTGCAGAGTGGAGGGAAAAAAAGAAAAAAAAGAAACTTTTTTTTAAAGAAAAAAAAAGAAACTTTTTTAAAGAAAAAAAAAACAAACAATGATTGCAATATACGGCAATCAAAGCAGCTACTGAGTTTGCCTGATTGTATGATGTAAACAAATTCAATACATTATATAGTCATTATGGAGATGAATAATGAATGGGACCTATTCTTGGTCCCATTCCCCCTACCCATCACAGGAAGAATAATCACTGTAGAGATGACTGTCGGCACAAAGCTTGGAAAGCAAAGTTTAAAAGCATTGAAAGTTGCTGAAAATAGTTGTAGCTCTAACAGGGAAAAGGCTTCTAGCTCTGTGCTGTGATGATCACTACTATATTATTATCACCTCTGTTTTATGCTCGGCTTAAATGCAATTGATGTGGCTGAAAATCTCTTCCTGGCAAAAGCATAATATACTTAGATTCTCTATTTAGAATGAGACTGGTCCCCAGAAATAATGACAACCACCAGCACTTACATAAATGCTAACACTTTACACTAGTTAATTTGCTAATTCACACAACATCCCCGGGAGGTAAGCCCATTTCATTCCATCCTATTATCTCTGCTTTAGTGATGAAGGTTACATAGCAAATCAATGGTATGATGGGAGATTATAATGCAAAGTTAATGCCTAAATGTCAGGCCTGCTTTGTTCAGAAGTAGATGTTGGAGCCTCCCAAGCTGCTATTCATTTCCTCCCTCAGATGCTGATGACCCACTAGTATATCCTGTCTCTCCATGGGGAGACTGGACTAAGAAGTGCTGAGGTATTGTCATGGCGTCTTTCTAGGTTGTGCTATCTTCTCTTGACCAATTCCAGTAGTCTGTGTTCGATATATAGCAAAACTTTTTTGCACCCATAACCTTGACCTCATTACCACTACCTTGTGAGTGCACTAAGTAAACTAGACAGGAGCTTAAAGCATTCTCAATGCTTCAGAATGCAAGAATATTACAGAAAGGTGAAACATTAAGAGGCTTTCTATACTTGAAGATACATCTGAGTGATGGATTATTTGGGTATCCTTTTGAAGATACCATTAAAAAATCCATTATTTAATTTGTGATATGGATCACAATTTAGCTAAAAATGTGCAGATAACATTCCTGGATAAAGGGCTTATTACTAAGATGGCACAGGTTTGCATACAGATTAGTTTGGGACTTCTTAGAAAACAGTAAAAAGCTACAATCAAATGCTTCCCATTGCATTGTAAACATTAAAACTTCAGTTTTGTTCTCAGATAGGAGACTGGAGAGTGACGGCGGCTTTCCCACAGGCTTGTGCCCACTGGGAGAAAGAAGCTGGTACACTGGGGGATCTCACATGCTAAAGTCCACGGTGCTTCTGTCCAGGAATGTCTCTGGTACTTCATAACAGCACAAAACACACAGTGGACCCCTCCAACACTGCAGCCTCATGGTGTTAAATGGCAAGATGTGAGAATTCATATCAATTTGCAACTTACTGGTGGCATCTGGTTTCAGAAAATGCTTTTGATCCAAGCAAACTGACTAAAGGACAGTAAAGCTTTTGGAAAGTGGCATAAACATTGGTTCAGGACCTAAACCCAGCTTAATAGCAGACAGAAAAAAAGTGAACTATTTTAGATTTTATTTTCTATCCCCCTTGGGAACCTATTAGGTTCCCGACTTAATCAGATAATTACATGAAGAAGCATTTCTGTAAAGGTCACCTATTATATTTCTGAAATGTCAACCTACAACCTTGTTTATTAACAAAAAGCCATTAGAAACAATGGCAACAATTGCTGATCTCAATGTTTAAATTTAACTTCCAGTTATTTATATTTATGATACATATAATTTTGCCATAAAATGTATATTTGTACCATGAAGTTCTGTGGATTAAGACATAAGTGGAATTAAATGGATCTTATAAAGTACACCCCCCACCCACACACACTTATACATACTTCTGTGTTTTCATAGACATATATAGATTTTCCATCTATATTCATATTCTAATGGCTAATAATCGAGTGATGGAAATTCCTCACAATTTTTTCATGCTCAAAAGTGACTTTATCTTTGAACAAGGGATTGAAATACTACTGAATGGATTATTTGAAACACAACTTTTATATTTATGGTATTCAATAATAACGGACCTCATAAATCAGCATCACATTTATACGAAAAGAACAAGCGTTAGATATTATTGCTGTCAGGGGTAAGAGACTAATTGAGGTGATTGCAGAAATTGATGGCAGATTTTTGGAAAAAGGTGGAGGAAGTGGGTTATATGCTATGTGATTTGAAGGCTTGATATGACCTACTTAGAATCAAGTTCATTTGCAAGTCCACCAGAATTTAGTAAGCAAACTCAAACTGATTCTCCTTTTTGTGAAAGGCTTGTTTTAGATCTATACCTAAACTCTATGTGTAGGTGAGGAGATTCTGATATGACCATGGAGAATGAAATTATTAAAGAGTGGTATTGAAGAAAAGGCTATATTTTTCTGAATATGCATGCTACAGAGGCCTGCAGAAAACCTTTCAAATCTTTCACCAAATTAGAACTTGAGCACATATCTTGACTGTAGCACAGTTCTCTACCTTCTACCACACTACCCAGTTCAAACTAATGGCAAGCTGTCTTTCTTCTCATAAGAGGAAGAAGATCCATGTCTTCTCTAAGCCCAAGGGCATGTGGCATCCATCTCTAAATCCTGTTGAGCATTTCAGCAAATGGATTAAAACACTAAGGTACTTGTATTGAATCCACTCATGTGGATTCAATTTACATTCATTTATCGACAACGTAAATAACACATAAATATAGAAAACACACAAATGTCATTACGTTTTAGGTTTATACCTAAACTGACATAATACATTTTATTGTTACTGTAAATGTCAAGTAAAGCAACCAAGACTAAATACAGATGAGGCACAACCTAAAATAAAGAGGGCATAAGTCAGACTAAAAGTGTCAGTTCTACAGTATGCAACTTGGGGGGTATACAGGTAATACCCTAATAAACTGGGTGCCAAAGGCTCTATCTTGCATACTACATGAGATGGTCAAGTTGATACTAAATCTATCATTACTTCTTCCTCTCATAGTGTGTCCTCCCTCTGTTGTTCTCTGAAGAATAATGTCTTTAAAAAATATTGAGCTAAAACTAGATGTGCAATGTGGTATTCTATCCTCTTCTTATAGAAGTTTTCTGTTATTAAATGTCTAAAATATAATACTGAAAACATGATTTTAATGCCCATATATTTATTTTTATTATGCAAATATATCATAATTTACTAGTCATTTCTCTCCTAAACAATATTTAAATTGCTCCCAGTATCTTACTATAATAACAATGTAGAAATGACCATCCTTATAGTTACATCCATATGTAGGCTACAGTTATATCCATATGTATGCCATAGTTATATATTCACATGTATGCCTTGCATAGGACAGGCATTACTAAGGTATGCAGGAATAACCCCAAATGGTATTAGAGAATAGTTTCATTAACTTAAATCTCATTGGCAGTACATGAATTTCTCTGTCTTTTCACTTTGGGTAATAATCTTTTAAAATGTGCTAATATAAAAAGTAAAAAAATGACATATGATTCAATCCTTTAGTATTTTTCCAAATACTAGAGAGGTGAAACTTCCCATATATTACCATTTATTTATTCTTCTTTGCATGCTAGCCTTGTCCTTTGGCTGGTTGTTGTACTGTTTGATTTTCCAGAAGACATACTTAAGATAGAAACTGACTAAAATAAATGCGATATGTATTTTCCTTAGTTTGTTGTTTGTCTGTTGTAGTTTTTAGGACTATACAGTTTCCTTTTTTTAAAAAATATTTTTATGAAACTAAATCTATGAAGCTTTATAGTTCTTACATGTTCTTTTCTCCTCAGCCTTCTCTAATAGACACTTGTCTAATAGACATGTAGCTAATATCCAGACATTTGATAAGCATACAATCTTGACTTCTTATGGTCTTTAAAGTTTAATCCATTCACATTTAATTATTAAAATTATTTTCAATTCATTTTGTTTCACAATGCCAGATAATCCTCCACAGTACTTTCTTGTTTTATTTTTCCCCAAAGGACACGTGTTGTTCCATCACAATTTGTTTTTTTTTTTTTCCATATGCTTTGTTTACATTCCAAATGATTTCCTCTTTCCCAGTTCCCCCCTCCCCATAAGTCCCATAAGCCCTCTTCCCTCTGCCTGTTCCCCAATCACCTCCCTCCCTCTTCTCTGTCCTGGTTTAATCTTCAATTACCATACTCATTCACAATGTCTCTTTTATCATATATTGAAAAATACCAAATTTTCTATTATTTTGACATCAGTATTATTCTGAATTTTTATATAAATGCCTTTTTATTCTCATTTTATTACTGAGACTCAAAATTATTTTCCCTTCATTATTATTGTTGTTGTTATTATAATCATCATTTGACAGACACATTCTTCTTTTGTAGCCCCAGGTCAGTGTGGTATTATAATCCTTGGCTTCTGTCTCTTCAATTCTAGGATTATGGATATGAGCTTTATGATATGTTTTAGTGCCTGCTGCAGCTAAGCCTCCATCATTTATATTTTCATTTTAAACATACATTTTGGTTGGAGTTCCTCAGTGGTAGAACACTTGACTACCATGTACAAAGCAAACACACACACACACACACACACACACACACACACACACACACACACAAATATTTCTGGGGCACATTTTAGCAGTGGACAGGTAATTGTGATGAAGCAACTCAAAAGTAATAGAACTCAGTAAACAAAACCAGTGAATCCTAAGGTTACTGTAGTGACAACACAGGGTCTAAGTGTGAGTGTAATGGTGCTAGTCCAACTGTGTCCGTGCATCTATATCTGTGTATGGTTTCAGGGATGGAATACTGGGCCTCATGTACGTTAGGCAATTGGTTTACCACTGACATGTGATACATTCTCAACCCCTTTAATAATGCTTTTAGGAATTTTCAGACTTCTCATTTTCTTGAAAATTTAACAGGGATCTTTCCTCTGCCTTCTGATCAGTTTTTCTGATGGCTTGGCCACAGTGCTTTGGAAAATAAGAGCAGAGTCCAGAGGTATCCAAAAGGGCATCATCAATTATACCCAGACAGTATTGTTGTTTTGGCTCTGTCAAAGGTGTAAGTAACTGCAATTAAGTGTATAGTTTTGCTACACATTGATAACACCTAGTGTTTCCAGTTCGTTAACTTCATGGTCTCATATTTTGTAGTATGTTTCAAATTGTGGCCATCTACCAGTTCTCAGTAATCATACTATATTGATCTGCTTTACTCCAGTGGAACTGTATACATAGGATGCTATGTAAAAATGCATGTGCAGGAGCCAATCCTTTCCCTCTTCACCCAATTTCAATGGTAGTACAGTAGTTTTAAAGCTAGAAACAGGCCAAATTGTGTAATCCATATTCTTCATTACATGCAAATAAATCCATGCAAAGATAACAGAAACCTAGATTATTGTGGTAGTTCAAGTTGGCAGAAGAGTGGAAAGTTATTTTAACGATGATGGTAATGGAAAGCAATAATGTTCGAATAGTTCAGAGGCTACTGTGACTACAAGCACACAACTCCCATTAACTATAATTGGAGTTAAACACATGTAATGATAACAAAATAGACCCCTAAAAGCCTTTCCAATTGGAAAATAAGCAAATGCATTCTGAGAAACAGCATGCTTTTATGTGGAAAATACAGTATTCTAATTGAGATGCACAAATTATTTTTACATTGATATTGCCAAGTGTATGATGTTGGTAGTTTTTCTGTTTAGGGATATAGATCTGCTAGAGGTAACATCTGTACAAAGAATGTCTTTCCTTTTCTTAATGCTCAGCATTCGTTATGTTATTAAAGGAAAAGTCTCAATAGTTGCAATGGATTTATTAATTCAGGAGCTTGTTATCAGCATGAAACTCTGCTGTGCTAGGGGAAAAACAAATTATATTTTATAAAACTGCAGTACTGAGATTAAATCACTTTTCTCTATTTCAGTTTCTTCTTATCCTCCCTGCCAGGTAGTAACTCTACTCTCTATCTCTATTATGAACTTCATATTTTACAAACTACCAAATCTTATAGCAATATAAGTGTACATTATCAAACAAACTCAATTATAGTAACTTTAGGAAGATAGAAATACATGATAAAAGGAAAATCCGCATATACAATAATATTACTTTAAGGCATTAAAAACTTAATCCACATTAAAGTACAAATGTATGATCTATATGATTCTTACTTTCATCTATCACAAACACAGTGCTTTTATAACATATACACTCAACTTATTGGTATTTTAAATGGCTGCTATTTACATAATTGATAATTTGGGTATTTCAAAATATCTTAGAAAAATGTGGTGCAGACCAAAGAAAATCAGTATACTATTCAGTATTTCAACTATTGCTGACCTTGTTATTGATTATCTTTGGACTCTATGTCACAGCTAGTGAATAGATTTTAAATATATATATATCTTTGGATTTTTACATTAGTCATGCATTATATTTGCTTCTCTACTGAAGAATAGAAATAGGACCCAAGTGAAATTTTCTTTCTTTGAGGATGAAAATCTAAGGAAGACATCTGTATCTCTAGAAAATATGGAAAACACTAACACATAAAATAAGAATATTAGAACATAATAGGAAAAGTTTTGGAAAAAAATCTAAGTGAAACTCAAGTAGCATCAATAGTGCCCATCATTCAAAATGTAATACAGCTATTCAGGGTGTCTACCATAGTGTCTTCTATGCAGCAGTTTCTTAACAACTGTTAATGAAGTCATCATCCAATCACTAGCAAGGAATCAGTGCCTGAGCCTCACTGGAATTCCCCTTCAGCTGTGCTGTTTGCATAGAGGGCATACATCTTTGCCATGAACACAAGGAAGGACTTCTGTCCTTCCATGCAGTTACAAATTGTTACTCCATAATCTATCCACAAGGTACATAACAGGAAACCTTATACATTACTAGGGTGGGAAGGATAATTGCACCAAGAACAATAGCATTAAATTAATTATGTGTTTCTTTTAGTATCTACTTCATTTTAAATGCGGTACAGGCTTCAAGGCAGACCATTCAGTTATGAAAATTTTCCTATTGGGAGGGACAAAAAGAGAATGAATAAATCAGAATAACTAACACATCTTTTTTTCCCCTAAGGAAAGAATAAAATGACATAATGAAAGAAAAGGAAATGTTTGTATTTGTAGCTGTAAGGACTGAGATACAATGGTAGCTCTTTCCACAAGGAAGTTCTTTTAATTCAAATTCTGTTTCTCAGAAACAATTTTGAAGTATTAAAAAAAGGCAGCAGTTCTACCTGGGATGGGGTCTGCGGAAATGAGGCTCTCTGAAGTCATCTAGAGAGACTGTTGAAGCCTACATAGCAGTATCCAGAGTGACAGTACAAGGAATGATCAAGGCGAAGATTACAATGACCTGGGCCAGATGCTCTGCAGGGTGAGAGACTGAGTAACCACTTGGTTTGCTGCTGAATAAACCTAGCTGCCAAATGGCACTGGGGCTCCAGGGGTTTATTACTAGCACCTGTCATGTGTGTGACTTTTTACTTCCTGGGTGGCATAGATCCCTGTGACTATGAATACTTGCCATCAGGCATTTCTATAACTTTGATCATATGATGGACACTCCTCTGTCATTCCCTGTTGCAGTTGTTTGTGATCTGCCTGAGCTTCATTGCTGATATGCTGACCTAGAATACATTCACCTGTCATTTGATTTTGTTTCTGAATCACTTTTAGGCTACGTATCCAGTCTTTTTGTTTTTAACAGGGGCAAGCTATATTTTTGGTTTGGACTCCCATTTTCTAGCTGATGGTGGAGGTTTCATAGTACTCAGCCCAACTCTCTAGGTTAAGTAGGCCCTGTGTGGTTGGTGTGGAGGGGAATAAATACCAACCCTGCTTTCAGTATTAAGGCATAAATACCAGTCCTTCCTCTTACACAATGTGCCCATCTCCCAAAAGACCATATAACAGTAACATAGACATGTTTATGATTTTGAGGAGATGTTTAATCTACAGTTTACAATGCAAGAGCCTATAAACAGGTGTTCACATCAATTATGATCCCCATGCTAGCCTGTGCTTAATTACTTAACCAGTTGTGTGGACAAAGGCAACCTGTGTGGTTAATATTACAGACACTTTAGCAGCTGCTAGTGCCATTGTTTTTAAAACTATAAACCGTCCCTTAAGGTAAAAGCCAGTCAGCAGTTGTTTTAAGTATGGACAATTATGAGAGTTAGCACACGGGATCTCAATTTCACATACACAACTGACAGAAAATCCTTTATAATTTTAGTGTCTAATGCAACCCTTGCACAACCTGAGCACCAGGCCAAGACTTGAAGAGAATAAAGATGGCTACTAACAGCTAGCTTCTTTCAGAAGAGGTCTCAGTGAATCATTTTATGTCTCTTGGAACATCATCTGATCAAGAACAGGTAAAAACACAAAAGGCTGTTCTTTCAGATACTCTCTAAGACCCTGTTTATACTCAGTGTAGCTTGTAGGTCATCATGAGATTTAATATAGTATGCAACTTATATATAGTAGGATACTCTGCAGGCCGCCTAAATTATCATATAGATGCATGATGCTAGAGAGAAAGAGGTCCACATTTTTAAGTGAGAAAGACAAGTTACCAAAGAATATGTCATACTCCTCTTAATGAAAACATAAAATTTATGATTCTAAAAAGTTTTTAGAAGGACATGTACCAACAAAATCAGCAATAACCTCTAAATAGTGGGATCATGATTTTTCTTTTAGACTTTGGAGGGAGCTGCATGCCCAGACAAAGATTTTTCTTTGCATATTTATCCCTAATACATGATATTTTGATATCTACCACGAATAATTTATTAAATTAGGGATGAAACCTAGATAGGAAGTTAAATTCTATCTTTAGCTACAAATCACATACTGCTTTGCTTAAAGGCTTCAGAATATTCTCTGATCGAAACCACAAATTTTAGAGGCTAAACAAATTTGTTTTTGCACGATTATCAATTATATTTATCACATATCTTAGATTCTATCTTGTAAAATTGTAAGTTTTAAACAGTGACTCACCAAAGACTGTCCCCATGAAGATTGCAAAAGATTGAAGAGATTGGGAGGTGTATCATAAATTGACCTGCCGGCAGCTTTATCTCACTGATAAAATCACAGGAGATATCAAATGAAATGACTAATTCAAATAAGAAAGACTCATTAGGTGAAGGTTGGGGAATCCTGCTGAAGAGGGGGACTAAGGATTGTAGGAGTCAGAGGGATGAAGGAAGCAACAACAACAACAACAACAACAACAAACCCAACAAAATCAACTATCCTGAGCCCATAGTGGTTCTCAGAGACTGAACCAAGGCTTAGGGATGTTATGGTTGTGTAACTTGGCCTTCTTGCGGGACTCCTAACCATGGGAGCGGGGCTGTCTGATTCTTTCGCATGTTTTGGGACTTTTTCCTTCTACTGGGTTGCCTGGTCCAGCCTTGATAGGGGGCCGGGTGCCAAACCTTATTGCAACTTGATGTGCCCTATTTGGTTGCTATCCATGAAAGGCTTGTCCTATCTGAAGGGAAATGGAAGAGAAGTAGATCTGGGGGAGAGACTAGGAGAAAAGGAGGGAGGGGAAACTGTGGTCAGAATGTAATATACGAGAGAATAAATAAAAAAAAATAAAAATCAGTTACAAAAATTTTGCTAAACTTAAAGAAAAAAAATCAAGAAACAAAACAAAACCAAATAGGAAAGACTCTTTCCATAAATGGTAAATGACCCTGATCCATTTTTAGGAAAGTATCCTGTTGTGATAGCTAACTTTGTTTACCCACTAGACACATCTGAGAGGAATTTCCTCCAGATTGGCCTGTATGGATGTCTGTGGGGCATTTTATAGATATCTAATTGATGGAGGGGGACCTAGCACACTGTAGGAAATACCATCCCTAGGCAGGGGGGCCTGGACTGTATAAAGCAAGCAAGCCAGTAAGCAGCATTCCTCCATGATTTCTGATTCTGGTTGTTGCCTTGCTGAAGTTACTGATCATACTTTCCCTTAGTGCTAGACTATAACCTGTAAAATGAAATAATCCCTTTCCTCTCCTATGTTGTTTCTGATCATAGTGTTTTATCATAGCTACAGGAATCAATCTAGACTACTTGTGAAGTACAGGTGAAGTTGCCAAGAAAAATTTCTCTTGTAAACCACTTGTACTGGTAGGATAATGGAGAAGGCAAAGCTAAAAGATACATGCAGTTGTCTTCAAAAGTATTAGTGCATACATAAGACCCAATTTTCTAACAAGCTCCCCTTCACACTTAAGTAAAAATAAAAGCTTTATTAATACCAAATTCCTCACCTTAAAATGGAGATAATAATACTTATACTATAGGGGATTAAAAGGACAGAATGAGATAAATTCATACCTGCTCCACATTGACAGTTTGATAGGCATGACATGCTTGCATGTACAATATACAGCTAAGAGTGAACACACACACACACACACACACACACACACACACACACACACATTTGCACAGAGATGCTCACATGCACACAGCAATCAACAACAATCAAATGAGAAACCATCTCTACTTATAATGGCTATCCACAACTAAGTGTTGCAGATAGGTCAAATTCTCCATGCATGACCACATGGGTTTATCTTTGTTCTTCTGTTCCCTCATTTATGTTCCTCTTTTCCACTGTGAAAATAATAATTAATATTAGCTATCTACTTAACAGTATAGTTATAATGACTAAATAATGGAAATGGAACATGAGAGTACCTGATATAGACTAAAAGCTCAGTGTTTTTAATGCATGACATTATAAGAGTCAAATTCCAAGGATTTCTGCAGTCAGACTTTACACATTTTAAAGTCTAGACAGCCTATTACATACTATGACAATTTTAGCCACTTTGGGGCAATGTAAAAGGTAGCCAACAGATGTTTACAAAAGTCTTTTTTACCTTAACCCTTTATGTTTGTTTTTATAACAAACACTCAATAAAAATCTGGCAAGAAATCAGAGTTTAGCAAAGTTTTGATTTTCTATTGATTTCACAAGTCATGATGGATTAGAGTATTTTTATGCCCTTGGGAAACAATGGAAATCTTTTATAACTATTTATTTATTTTCATTGTCATCCAGTGTGTACAGTAATGTTGTCAGACTGCTTTCAATTACTTCTCTGATTTAGGGTTCCAGTTGTCTTGACAAATTTGTCCCTAAGGGTAAAAAGAGATTATTTCTAGAGATTCCAGCCTGGCTCGAATGATGCATCTATCAAAAACCGGTCACTCATTTTTCCCCCACTCCTGGGAGATCAGTTTTTTACCAGGCAACCTCTTGACCTTTAATTTGCTTTGCAGAGTAGTCTATTCACTAGAAAAGGGATGAGGGAGGTACTTGCTTTTATAACAGAGTCTGTTCTATGTTGTACATATCCCTTGCTATACAAAAACAATCACACGAGTGACTGTGTGCCTTGCACTGTGCTACTAATTTAGAGTGATAAGTCTGACAGCTATGATATACTGTTTGAAGACTGGTTAAAATATAAGTCTCATGAGATGTGTTAAATCTTCCTCTCTACACTGCTGTATAGTTCTCAATGAGTCAATTTGATAAACACTATATTGTATCTAGATATTAAAATGAAGAGTCTCAACCTTCTGCCTGATGATGTTTTCACTCAACCGAGATATATAAACAAAGATAGTAAAATCCATTGACCATACATATGCCTAAGGGCTAATCTCAAATATATAAAGAACTCAAGAAGACAGACACCAACAAACCAAAAAACCCACTTAAAATGGGTACAGAGCTAAACAGAGAATTCTCAACATAGGAATCTCTAATGGATGAGAAGCACTTAAAGAAATGTTCACTATCCTATGTCATTGGGGAAATACAAAACAAAATGATTCTTAGATTTCATCTTACATCCTCCAGAATGGCTAAGATCACAAACTGAAGTGACAGCTCATACTGGCGAGGGTGTGGAGCAAGGGGAAGGAACACTCTACCATTGCTGCTGGCAGTGCAAACTTGTAGAAACCACTCTGGAAATCAATCTGGTGGTTTCTCAGAAAATTGGGAATAGTTCTACCCAAAGACCCAGCTATACCATTCCTGGGTATATACTTAAAAGATGTGGTATGTATGGCTCTACCATACCAAAAGGACCCATGCTCCACTTTGTTCATAGCCGACTTATTCACAATAGCTAAAAACCGGAAAAAAACCAGATGCGCCTCAACCAAAGAATGGATACAGAAAAAGTGGTTCATTCACACAATAGAATAATACTTAATGATTAAAAAGAAGGACTTCATGAATTTTGCAGGCAAATGGATGGAACTAGAAAATATCTTGAGTGAGGTAATCCAGGTCCAAAAGCACATGCATGGTATGTATTCACTGATAAAAGGATACTCCACAGATCCAAAGAAGCTAAACAAGAAGGAAGGCCCAAGCAATGATACTTGAATCTCACTTAGAAGGGGGGATAAAATAGTCATAAGAGGTACAGGGAAGGAGAGAACTTGGTGGGAGATGGGATGGGGATTAGGATCAGCTGTGGGGAGAGACAAAAAAGAGGGCTAGAGGGCTGGAGAGTGAATGGAAATTGACTGCTGGCAAGATTGGGGAGGGGTGGAGGGCATCCCTAGATATGTTCTGTGTCCTTAGTTATCAGGCAAATGAAAATCAAAACAACTGAGATTCTACCTTACCCTCATTAGAATCTAAAATAAAAAACTCAAGTGACAGCACATGTTGAGAGGAATCTGGATGGGGGATGGCAGAGACAAGGAAGCAGGGTGGGAGAACTAGGAAATCAGTGGTGGGTAGAGGTTATCTCTACATGTACCAGAGACCTGGAACTGGGGCGGGAGGAGGAATGCCCCAGAGTATCTATGGGGGCAACTCTAGCTGA
>BDUI01000327.1:189531-211385 GCA_002335545.1 Apodemus speciosus | reverse complement strand
CTCACCCCCTACCCCACCAGACCTCCCCGCTCCCTGGGGCCTCCAGTACATCTTTTAAATTTTCTTTTGTGCATTGAAGCCTTCAATATGAGAGTTCTATTGGAGATCAGTTAGTTCAACTGTCATTATAGGGCAGAATTAAATTAATCTTTCCATTCTTTAGATCTTTAATATTTTTTTTTAGGTCTGTCAACTCTCCTTAGTTATCTTGTAGGAGAATCAAAGGCAGTCAATTTGCTCTTCCTGCTCTATAGTGACACCTGAGAAATGAAACCTTGCCTTTCTACAGAATGCCTAATTACTACTTTCTTCTTCAGTAACAAAAATCCTACTTGATAGCATTCTATTTTATGGAGAGAAGGGGCTACACAATCCTGGTTTCTATTAGCTAGCTTAAGGTAACAAAGCCTACATTCCCCCTACCTCCCAAGACTTCAGTGCATTCACTCTGTTCATTGTAGGTAGCAAGTGCTTGAGATCATCTTTATTATCTTCTGATGGTAAGAAGTTCAGTACCTAGGAAAGCAAATATGCATCTTCTTGCTCCCTAGGTAGGCCTAGAGCACCAACACACAGACACACACAGACACACAGACACACAGACACACAGACACACACACACACACTTCTCCACCTCAGAGAATCTAGTTAACACATCACAAGAAAACATACTGCCCCCCCCAAATATTCAATGCGTTCTTGTGAAAACAGTAGCAAGTCCCATTGGAACACAGCATTGAAACTGTTCCACTAAGCCTTTAATGTGAATTTGCTCAACGGGACTGTGCATACAGGTGTACAACAATTATTAGATTTGATATCTGAATGAGCTCAGGTTCCCATTAGAGCCTGACTGCTTCAATGACCCCATTATTTTGCTTTCACTGCTCCCCGAACTGATCAACTTAATTATTCTGACTAACGAAACATTTAGGACATGAATTTCTGATTTGTTCTAAACCATGTGGGACATCTAAAAGTGCTTCACTTAAAAGAATCACAATATAGAAGAAATGACTATGAGACTATGTTAGAAACTGGGAAGTAGGGCAGAGCCATGATCCATGCTGGGCACACAGATACTCAGCTCTCCTGGAATTGCTCATCTGCTTAGATTTCTCCATGGTACCAGTCATGCCTTAGCCATACCTCTTGTCCCTGGACTATGCAATGAAAAAAACAATGTGGCTGTCTGTGGTTGGGGGCAGGGAGGAGGTGGAAGTTAAATCATGCATTTGCTGTCATAAAACATAACTATCCTTAAGGTAGTTAATGTTCAGAAGAGCAAATAATATGCTTTGCAGAGCTAGTCAATCACACACATTGTTTTTTAAGTGTGAAAAAGAGAACTCAGAAAATGGAACGAGCTTCAGTGTTGATATGTTAGGAACACAATCTCTTATTAGTTGAATGTTATGGTTAAATTAATAGAAAGCACTACAGCCTTTACATATTGGATTTAAAATATTAACTGTAGGGAACATATCAGCATTTATAAGTTCTTGGCATTAAAAATCATCTTGAGAGAGAAATAAGTCATAGTTGATTCATAATTGGTCTCTTTAAAAGCAGCTGCAACCTTCCTTATTACTTCAGCTTTCATGATGACTACTAAAGAGCTGTGTGTTTACCTAGAGGAAAAGAAGGCATTAAAGTGTCACTGGTCCCTCAAGTTTTACAGATGCTAGTTTATCTCTCATCAGTGAAAGCATTTGCCCTTTAAACGAATGGAACTGACTTCAAAATGGCCCCCCTTGCTCTTTGCTGCCTATTACTAATGATATAGTAAGGGCAGCTGAGCCTGCAATAAATGTGTTTGTGTCCAGTTATATTCCAATCAGTTTACAAACTAATTGGACTCCTTAAAGAGAGAGAGAGAGAGAGAGAGAGAGAGAGAGAGAGAGAGRRAGRRAGRRAAGAAGWCACAAGAGAGTAGCATAAGTTCCTGCTTCCAGGGACTCCCTGGCACCAGCCTTCACTTCACACTTCTGCTCAAAGTACCTGATTTGACAAAGCACACAGAAAAGCCAGAGACTAGTCTCTTCACCCTCTCTCCCAAACTGTCTGACAGGAATCAATAATGATTCTTGCACACAGCTACAATCTAACCATCTGAGATGAAAGTGTGAGGGGGAAACTTTGGAGCTATTCTTTACAATCTTTTATTAAAGAAGGGTGTAAAAATACATTTGCCATTGTGGGGCAATTTTCGTTCTCAGGTTCAACATAATCCATTTTAAGAGTTGGCAGTTTAAATAAAAGAAGTTACAGGCTGCCATGCACAGATGCTTTGCATGCCACATGAAAGTGATGGATTCAGAGGCAGGAGCAAAACCGGAAAGAACCTGAAAGAAGCCCTTCTACTATATAAAAAGAATTTCTTTAATAAGAGCAGCTGGGAAAAATCTCTCTGAGCTCCTGTCCTTCTACTGTTTCACCAAAATCAGCTATCATCTTCCCTAACCCCTCCCCCAACATGTACCAATGGACTGTCAGAAGAAAACAACTGTTTCACTAAGATTGCAATCACCATCTATTCTATTTTTAATGTACTCAGAACAGGTCTAATAACAGGACTGTTCTCTGTAAGTTTGCAACGTAAAATGACATATTTTAAATACAATAATCCCCAAAGCAGCCTATCCATAACTACTATTTTTAGGCTAAATAAAATATTAACATTTTTTATTCATGCTTGGGATAACATTTGCAATTCAGCTTTTTGAAATATTTAAATGGAATTGCATATGCTATGAGGAAAACTATAAAAAAATACAGCAAACTTTAAGATTTGTTCTTTCTTGTGTGCATTATGCTTAATGTCCACCCTTACTTTATAGAATTCTTAAAGAAATCCTTAAAGATCTCAAATTTGATATTAGATATGATGGTCTTGTTATTGCCTACTCACTATGTATCTGTGGCCAACTTCTGTGACTAGATTTTTTAACTTGTGCAAAATGGTTATTTAGAATCAATGTATATATATTTTTATGTTTAAAGTTTCATTTAGGAGTTGAGAGATGGATCTCTCACAGACTGCTGCTTTTTCAGAAGACCAGAGCAGGGCTCCCAGCACCCAAGTAGAAAGGTTTTACAATGACCTGATAAGTGCAGATCTGGCTTCCATAAGCACGTATATACTGTGCACAGATACACATACATGTGAATAATAAAATACATCTTTTAAAATAAATGAAAAGATTTATTTGTGTGTGTGTAAGTGCATATGAGTATACATGTGCAAATGGTTGCTTGTGTGTAGAGGACAGATGAGGGTGTCACATATCTTCTCTCACATTTTGCATGATCCTCTGAGGCAGCTTACTGCCTGGGTGCTGAGATGCAAATGCCAGTCTTTATGATTATACAGCAAGAGTTATTGATTATGGAGCCTCCTCTTCAGCTCCAATATATTGTTCATAATGTAATTTTCAAGATTCTAATATATTATGAGTACCAAGAAGAGAAGGCAGCAAATTCACAGCTTGTTGGTACACGAAAACTAACTCCCTACACACCTGCCCTATGTTCTAAATTTGGTAGTAATGATGACATATGTCCATATGCTTAAAAGGCCAATAATAAGTACATCTCCTATAGACTAAGTGTGAATATTTCCTTTTGGAAAAAAACAGATAGAAAATCAATTACAATTAGCAAATAAATGGTAGTACATAAAGTACCTTCCCATTTAATTGTGAGATGTGGTTTTACTCTGGTTTTGGAGCTCTCTCCATGTTTAGATTCTGGCTTTAAAGTATGTTTAAAGAGGACTGAAGTTTTCCATTAAATGATTATCTTCCCTGCAGTATATTCTGATACATCATAATATTACATGCTCTGGGATTTGATAATATTTTCTAATTGATCCTTTACAAAATGAGTGAAGATTATCACTTCATTATCAATTGAAAACTACCCATAGCTCTCTTTACATATCTCAAATGCATCCATCCCATAGGAGAAAGCAGATCTGGTAGCATAAGAGTTCTCAATGCATATGTAACACTAAAGTAAAACATATGCATATTTATAAGCCTTACAGATTTGTATAATAGTTTGTGAATAATAAATGTAACAGAATTTTAGAGTTGAAAGAGAATTTATGTATTATTTAACTGAAGTCCAACCCTTCATTATATAGACATTGATACTAATTTCTAGAGAAGAGATTTGACTTGTCATAAATATTCTATACAATAAAGAAATGAAACTGAGAGAGAGTGGGACACAAGGTAATGAACCATATAACCATAATTGTCCTATCATTCATTTATTGGATAATTATATGATTCAGGTTTGATAAAATGTATATTTATGAAGAACGATAGTAGTAACATGACAACCAATGATCATCTGATGATTCCAAATGATAATCATTTTGGTGAAGTAATTAGATAGCAACAGTGAGTTTGAAACTCCTGCAATTGTATAGTATTGCAATATTCAATGATTTTATTCAAAGTCTCTATACAAAGGTACAAAGATTTGGGAGGAACAACATATAATTGTATGGGCTAACACTTTGGTGAAATACACTTTGGGATAGATAATGGATAGTTATGAGCTTAAACATATATAACTACATATCTGATGCTTGATACTACACCTTTATTAAAAGCTACTAGCCATAATTAAGACTGAAAAGTTAAAAGCCAATTGCATTGCCCTCAGGTAATTTCATCATGGTCTACACAACTAGCCAAGTGTTCAAAGCTGTCTGTATCACACTGATACTTATTGTCATTGCTTTTGTCCATTGTTGTCCTTACCTTGATGTTATTTTTGTGTAGTATATATTTTAGTATTTGAGGCATTGTCTATACATTTTTCTGTGATCTGGGTATCTTTAATTCAAAGCCAACTGTCAGGTGAACAAATTGAATGGAAGCCCTGTTTCATAAAGTATTGTTTCTATAATTATTTTCCCAAATTTGTATGAGCTGTACATTATCCATGGAGGCATTAAAATCATCTAGAAAACAGCACATTTCTCATGTATTCTTTATGTACCTACTATTGGGTATCTATTTAAAAGAGCTATAAAGCATGGTCTTTTGACTTACTTCAACTCTACAATTTTGTGAACAGGTATTTCCTAACCAGATTTCTTACTAATAATAAGACTAGAACAAAAGGAGACAGATATTTATACACACATGGTGTATATAAAAGAGTCTCACCACATTTTGGCACAAATTCCTTTTTCTCAAAAATATCCCATTCCTTGTCTTAAACAAGACAGCTTGACAATAAATCTTTTAAAATGATCTATAAATACCAGCAGTGATTCCCTCGCCCTCTTTAAAATACTGGTTAGTGTGTGAGCACATTTCTAGTCTCAATAATATTCCAGTAGTCATATAGAAGCTAGCAATATTGTACCTCAATGCAATCTCTTTGTTTCAGTGCTGGGTTTCAAACTCTGAGTCTTATATATGCCAGCCAAACACATTATCAACTGAGCAACATTTACAAGTTAGGTTGTTTTTTTCTTTATTTTTATCAGTAAAATTGTTTTTTTCTTAATTTTTGTGTATGTGATATTTGTGGACATATTTTTTTTGTGTGCAGGTGAGCAGGTGATGCCACTGAGAACACATGTAGATCAGAAGACTATCTCAGGTGTTTTTTGTTCCTTACCTTCTGTCTTATTTTAGACAGGGTCTCTTGTTTGCCATTGTGTAGGCTATTGGACTGGAAGTTCCTGTGGATTCTATTATATCTATCTCCTATCTTGCTTTGGGAGTACTGGAATAAGAAATATATATGCTGTGCCCAGGTTTATGTCTACTCTGGGAAACTGAACTCAGTTCCTTTGGCCTGTGTAGCAAATGCTTTATCTACTGAGCCATCTCCCTAGCTCAGTACAGTCTTAATGATGCCATGTGGTAAGCCAAAAACTTCCTTCAGGTTAAAAAGTATTACTGTTTGAATCATTCATTGTTGGTACCATTGATATAGTCCAGATAGCTTGGTATTTATGGCTTTATAAATTTATATTATTTGGGAGATCACATGATGATAACTTAGCTCCCCATTGTTATTGGTCGCTATGCCAATATCATACTCCTTTCTAAATAAAACTTCAACATTTTTATCAGCTCATAACTTTATTTAATCAAGATCATTAATGTAGCAGAGAGTTCTGCTTCATGTTTGGATTCCACTTAAATTGCTTATATAATTTTAAATTGCTGTGTATCAAAAATTCCAAATGCACTTATAAAGAAATTTTATAGCAACAATATACATTTTTAATGAGGAAAAGCAGCTCACTTATTTTTTAAAAGCTTTTTAAAAATTATGCTGCTTTCTAAAAAAAAAAAAAAATACCGTTTTAAACTAAACTATTACCCAAAGCAGACAGAGCAGCTTCTTTTCAGCAGGAAAGAGCCACTTACAGGGCATAGCAGAGGAAGGGAACACCCACTGGACTGGAGTCTAAGGACAACCTACACATTTACTGTAGTAGGAATACCACGTGAGACATCAGATGGTTACTATGAAGTGACATACTCACTATGGAGCAAAACAGAGGCATTATGTACATAGTAGTTATTCAATTCATTGAGTATATAAGCTGTGTATAAATCTATTTTTAGCATCCCAAGGCTCAGTTTATCTGCCACAGAGAGAAGGGGGGAGTTGTCTCTTTATCATGTTTTCCCTACTTGAACTGCCTGGTGACACCTGCTTGCAGGTCTCTTGAACAAATGATATGGTCAAGAAAGAGCAAATGAACATTAAGAGAAATGAGGGAAAATAAGGAAATAACAAGCTTATACCATCTTCATTTATTTATGGGGAGCAAAGAATTCATATTATAATAATTTCAAGCATGATAGGATTTATGAGGCAAAGATTTGTTCTTTTCTCATTACTATAATAAACAGTGATCAAAAAAAGCTTCATCAGACTGATAGTAGATAAAGGAGTTACAACTTCAATTAAGTCTTTGATTTATAGATAACGTTGCAACATCACAATGAACATATTCTATCGCAATCTATTTACAAAGATGTGTGGATGTGTTTTACGTGTGGAATGGGGAAACATTTTTCATTTCATTCTTTTCAAATTAGTATGCACTTAAATAAATGACTGTTCTGGAAAGAAAATGCAAATGAACATTAAAGTCTTATATTCTTTCAAATGCTTTTCCAATCACCGTCAACATACATGCATTATTATAGATACAATCAGTGTTTATATACTCTCTTCTGATTTTATTCTTTTGCTTAACATTGTTTCCTGTAAACATTTTCATGATTTGTCAATCTTTACACCATCAAACTGATATTCCCTACATTTATTCTAATACTTCATGATATATATATATACATTTACATATATACTTATGCATTATATGCTGCTAGTTTACTGTTACTTTCTGTTACTTTAATTTATATTCATTTATTCTATAGCAAAGCATTTTCCATATGATTCATTAAATAAAATATTTTACATGTAAATTTTCTCTCTTCACTTTTCCTCCAATGTCAACTGTCTTATGACACATATCTGGAGGTTACTCAAACACATTATGTCCAGTATGAACATAATTAGATTTGTTGATGAATTTGTTGCCAACGGCAGAGGGGGATACAACTCATACCTTTCATTCTGCCAGGACTTTGCATATGGCACAGAGTCAATACAGTTTCTATAATCAAATATTTTCCAAAGTCTAAAAATTGCCACAGTATCACAAACTTTGTTTCATATATTCAGACCATGTCAGTTCTTAAACCATGGGTGCAACCAATGAGAAGAAGGAAGGTGAATGATTTAAAGTCTTCATTGGACAAATATTTGAGGAAAATTTCTATCCTTATTTATTCACTGAAAGGCTTTTTATTTCTCTCGTTTCCTACCAATGTCCACTCAACAAAAAGGAAGCTGCCTGTATTCAAGTCCTTACAAAGTCTTTACCTATGAAGGGCATTTTCTAAATCAGTTTTTAACTTAAAAGTACTTCTTGAAGACCACAGGTTAGTTCTGGAATAACTTCAACTGGTAAGAGTTTCACATGCTTATGGAAGTAAATTTACATTTGGGGAAGTAGAGATACTGTAATTTAAGATAGAACTGTTTCCATGTTAGGATCTTATATATCTGAATGTTAGTTATCATTGTAAATAAAATACAACATATGGACAAATCACAAAAGTACCTATGTGTCATACAAATGGCCTTTTATAGCTTGGAATAAAAATGACAATGATGCTATCCTACACAGTTTAAAATGCTGTATTACACTATGTACTTGGGCAGGAAGCCTCTGGACAATTGTTAGATGACTCAAAAATCACTTTTAGAGCTGCTAGAAACACTAATGACAGAGACAAGAAAGAACGCTTCAATTAAATCATTTTTACAAAGCAGAACAGTAGAGTGAAAAAGCCAAATGCGTTTGTGAAGATATTTTTCTATAGCACATACAATTTGAGTATATCAGTAGAACTATTCTAAATAGCATAATTAGGCATCTTATTGTTTCAAATATATTACCAAAATTCCATATAAATTCATAATGGACAATAAACTTTGTTAGGAAGATGAAGACTATCTGAGCCATTGTATTAGATGTAGCCTTAACTGTCATCTGCTCAGTGCCATGCACTGTGCAAAATGATGGAAACATCAGTAATTCTCAGAGCAGTCCTATAGGACAGATGTTATGAGAAGACTTTTCTTTACAATGAGGAGTGAACCTCCAAGAAATTAAAAACCTTCCTCAGAATCATGTAGTTATTAATATGCTTGAAGATCTGAAGACATTGCGAGTCCATAACCTGAACCATCATGCTTTCCACAAACTTAAAGTGTGCTGCGTCTCTATGTCTGCAACTCTGGCAGGATGGTGCTTGATGTAAACCAAAGGTGAAGTCAGAAGTAGGACAAGAACAAGTATCTTTGTCATTCATAAATGCATTCCTGTCTTCAGTTCTCACTCTTTTAATGCATTTTTTATTTTTTTATTACACTTTGAAACTGAAAACATGAAGAATGCCATACTCATGTTCTATTTAGTCTCAGGATTCTAGTTCTGACGAGAGTCTCAAAGGCATGCTTTGGAGAAAGGAATGAGTTGTCTTCTTTTGCTTCACTTACACACTGGTGACTTTGTATCTACAGGGCATGAATTAACCTGAATCACTAGACTTAAAAAAAAAAGACATATTTTGTTTTTAAGTATGTGTATGCATCTGTTCATGGATATATGCATGGATATATGTATCAGAACTCCTGTAACTGGAGTTACTGGCAGTTGTGATCTTCCCAGTGTCGGTGCTGAGATGCAATCTTGGGTCCTGCACAAGAACAGGACAAGCTCTTAACTGCTGGGCCATTTCTTCAACCCCACACTTCAGTTTCTAAAGTATGTTAGTTCTGTACAATTTCCTAGGTTAGTCTCTTAGCCATGTATAACAATTCCTTCTTTCAGTCAGTCATATTTGGAATATAATTAATATGCTGTTTCTTGTAGTTTGAATATCTGTGTCCCACTAGAATTTATATTGAGACAATTCCCATCATGGCTATATTAAGAAGTAGGGACTTCAGGAAAGTGGTTTATTCTTTTTTAAGAAACAGTAACCATAATAACTTGCAATATTTCCTACAGCCTAGGATCCTAATCTGAGCTAAGGAATAAAATGCCTCCCGTTTGGATGCCAGTGCCTTTGCTTTTGAGGATCAGAAGAATGCTGACTACTGTGGCTGTGTCACCTTCCTGTGCTAAGTTTTCCATGGAACAGTTGTCAGTCACTCCTAGTCACTCTCTTAAGAGAGAAGTGGAGAAGTCAGCGCTTGACAGCTTGAGAAAGCAGGCTAGCTTCTCTTATTTTCATTTTTTCCCACTAAACGCATTACTGCATCCACACTGAAGCTCTTCTGCCACTTCTCGGCTCACTCAGGAGTTTCCCGAGAGCTTCCTGCAGTGGATCCCTGGCAGGTTGGCATTTCGCTGTCAGTGAATTCAGAATAGCTGAGTGTGAACTGCAAACTCTTCCCTCCCTTCTTATAACTCTTTAATGCAATAAATTACCTCCTCAAATTCATCAAAGTGCTAATGTTTAGAATGCAAGGAGAAATATTAAGTGTAAAATTATTCCTCAATTAAAAAAAAACTTCTTACAGTGATAGATGGTATTTTTTCTTCTTCTTAAGAAAACATTTGCCTTTTTTCACAGTGACAAAGTACACCACAATATAAGCCAAGAATTAGACATGTTACTGGCATAAAAAAAATACCCTAAAATGCATCCACTTTCATTGTCATCAATCCTTCCAATGGATCCCACTCCCAGGTTACTTTCTAATTCCATATGCCTCCTACATATTTCAAGAGTTTAATGTTTATCATTACTTCATATTTATTTCCTATTCTCAGGCAGCCTTATTAATTTTTATAATACTTGCTTTTAGATGGTGAGATTAAAGAAAATGCATTACCACATCTCTTATAGATGTCTCAGTAGTATGAGTGACAACTATGAGAGGAAAAAAATTCAATTGACAGAACTGCAACTTTCCTGTGGATGTTTTAACTGAAATCAATGAAGACAAGAGTGGTAAAGTCTGTGGTAGTTATTTTACTATACAAAGAAGACATCATACTAAGAGTGTATTTTGTTTTGTAGTGCTGAAAAAACTTAATTTGCATAATCTAATTATGCTTACTTTGGGTGGTGACTGTGAATTTGAACCAGGTATGTTGGAGTATTAATAACTCATTTGTTCTTCTCGAGGACATTCTTGAAGAACAAGCTCAAACTAAGTAAGTAGAAGTAGAAAAATCACTGAATTTTAGCTTAGAAAACTTAGGGTCAAATCTACCTCGCCTCATTCAAGCAGGGAAACAATAATGAGTCAGGGTTTTGGAATTCTCAGTCTATTCAGCTACAAAACAAAGACATATCTTTGTCTTATGATGTTCACTCATTTCTTAAGGGTATTAAAGAGGATGCTGTAATGTTGCTTATGAACAGCTTAGTCTAGCTTCCTAGGTAACTCTAACGTTTCATTTTAATTCACTCTGTTAAGAACAAAGCACATCCAAAAATAGATCCTCCTTTCAAATCGGTTAATATGTATCTTTTCTATTGTTAGCTTATCATTTTTGGATGCATTGAGATAATTCATGGTCTTCTGGCTATAGTCATAGTGGACAATTGCTATGTATTCTTAGCAACAAGCACAAAGAAAACAGCTTTGTTTTTTATTTTGCCATTTTCTTTTTATTCTTCAGCAGAAGCCATTTTGATAATGTTTAAGACCATAATATCAATTGACACAGTCATGATCTGGAAATGTCTGTAAGGTCCAATGGGAAGTATTAGCAAATATCAGAGTACCTCTAAGGCAAGGTATATCCTCATGATAGATAATGATTTGAGCGTTTGGTACTAAAGATAGAGCAGGTTGCTGGGGAATGGTCTGTCTGATGCTAAAAGGTCAAACAGCAAGCAAGTTTAATGCCCAGGAAAGTAAAAATAAAACAAAAAAGTCAGTTATCATTGTGATTAGTGATGTTGAATGGGTGCAGGGTAATTTAGCAGATGAGAATATATCTGTAATGATAGATGTAGTTGAGAATATATCTGTAATATAGCTATAATATACCATTAGAGTTGAGTAGCATGTCAAAGGCACTAGAGTGGAGGGTAATTCATAGATCTCAAGAGAAGAAAACATATCTCTCTATATGTATTATGACATCCTATTGACATGTTCATTACTGACAATTCAAGTGCTGATTTTTCCTTTAGAGCAAAACAAATGCATACACCAAGACAATACCTAGTAGAGACCTAGTAGAGAAATTCATCCAAGCCAGTGATGCTAAGTTAAATCACACATGTGATCAACTAAAAGATAGTGACTAAAACTAAAAATGATATTTCCAAGAACATAAATTAAAGGATATATGTAATCAGATGCTACAAAAAAGTCATGGGAATGCTGAGATATTTGGTAACGTGTGAGAATCATTCCTGTTTATGACGACATTGCAATGGATAGCAAAAGATGCTTGTTTTTCATCCAGGAAGGCTGCATACAACTGATCTAGGCCCTCTGCATAAATATCATAGTTGTGTAGCTTGGTCTTCTTGTGGGACTCTTAACAGTGGGATCAGGGGATATCTATGACCCTTTTGCCAGCTTTTAGCACCCATTTCCTCATACTGTGTTTCCTTGTCCAGTCTTAAAACAAGGTGAGTTGCCTCGGCTTACTGAAACTTCATCTGCCATGTTTAGCTCACATCCATGAGAGGCCTGCCTTTTTCTAAACAGAAATGAAGGAGGTAGATTTGAAGAGCAGGGATGGGAGACAGAGGGGAAGTGGGGGGAAAGAGACTAGGAGGAGAAACTGCTGTCGGGATATAAAAAAATTAATAAAGAAAATGAAAATTCTTTGTAATGTGGGAATGGATCATAATTGGAGTTGGACTCTTGCTTAATGGTTTCCCATGTGACCTCATATGGTTTCAAAAATAAAGCAGAATATAAAATGCCAGATTTGAAAGAGAATACATGTATCTTTATTTCATCTTTAATCTGGTCAGAATATTAAACTCTTCACCCTCACAGGTAAGTGGCTCTTTTGGAATTTATGGTGTTAACTGTGAGGTTTTTACAGGCTAGACTACAAACTGCTTAAGGTCACATCTATCCTTTTTGTCTCTCAACATCTACATAGGGCTTGCCACAAAACCTGTGGTTAAAGGAAGTAGGCTTAATTAAACAGATACTTTTCATAGTCTCATAAATTGATAGGGAGATGATCAAATAGCAAACAAATGAAAATGAATGTCAGCTATTTTGACATGAGGTGGCAGGAAGTCTCTTTTAAATGTGTTTCTTATATTTAGTGTTCATGCTGGCATATGAGTTGTCCTCAGGGAGAGCTGAAATACAACAAAGAGAAGGTGCTAAGCTAGGACTTGGGAGGAGGACAAGGACTGAAGCATCTTTTTCCTAATGCTTTTCACGGGCACTTGCAATGGAACTGGAAAGGGGAATCCTTTGTTAACTTCATACAAATTTATATCTCCTCATTCTTTTTTATTTTATCTACTCGTTTTTTTTTATTGGATATATTCTTTATTTACATTTCATTTCCCTTTTTCTTGTTCCCCGCCCCCCCCCAATGTCCCATATCTCTTTTTCCTCCCCCTGTTCCCCTATTCACCCCTTCTCACTTCCCTGTTCTGGTATTCCCCTACACTGCTGCACTGGGCATTTCCAGAACCTGGGTCCACTCTTTCCTTCTTGTCGGACAGCATTTGGTAGGTGGATTGTGCCTTTGGTGTTCTGAGATTCTAGGCTAATATTCACTTATCAGTCTTAAAGTCTGCTGTCTTCTTTCATGCAGTGGCATCGATCTAAATTTTCAGGTTGACTGAGATCATGTAAATCAAAGCCAGAAAATATCTACCTTTTTTTCTTTTAGATACTTCTGACTTTACATATTAAGAGTTTCCTGCCACTTTTTTTAGGTATGTACTTTGTTGGTTACGTCTTCACTTTGTTCTTGATCAGTTCAAGTCAACAGATATTTACTGTGTCTAACATGCAGATAGGACCAAAAAGTAAGCACATAAATCAGAAATCTAATAGTGTTGTATGAGTGCTTTTAAACCATTTCAAAGGGTTTGTCATAATTAATTTATGATAAAGATTGTAAGCTATAATGACTCTTATTAAAGATTTTTATGCTTTACCCAGTCTGCCTTTATATTTCTATATCAACTCAATTGAAGAATTCCCTGATATAAGCTAGGTAAGTTGTTTTTATTTACAGTGCCTATCATCATAATTAATAATTACCTTGACATGGAGAACAGAGTAATGGCTAGGTAAAGTGCCTGCCGTGTAAACATAAGGCCCTGAATTTTTGTTCCTGAAGGCTTGGATTCTCAGCTCTGGGAGGCGGAGACAGGAATATTCATAGGGCTTGCTGGCCAGCTAGTCTGAACAAATAGCTGAGCTATCAGGTCAATGAGAAAGCCTGTCTCAGAAACTTAGGTGGAGGGCAATAGAGAAACATCCAAAGTCACCCTCTTGCCTTCATAGCCCCCACATTCACACATACACATGCATACAACACATGCATGGGGGGGGGAGGGGACAGAGAGAGATAGACACAGTTATCTTGGTGATAAATACAGCTAAAGGTCTAGGGAAATAGGGGAATAATAGCACACTTACCTAGCATGCCTGGGACTCTAGCTTAAATAACCAGTCCAGAAGACCAAATTAAAAACAAATAAATAAACAAACCAAAATATCACATTTATGACAATGAGTCTGATTAAATACAGGAGTTATCTAATCTATAATCCCTCATTTGGTACTGAAGCAGCCTATTTTCATTGACCTCAAAATACATAAATGCACTTGAACACACACATTGATTCTATGAAAGCTTCTCTTTAATCTTTTATCTATGTTGGTTAGACATTAGATTTTCATTGAAACAGTT
Organism: Apodemus speciosus; assembly: GCA_002335545.1. Lineage (NCBI taxonomy): Eukaryota > Metazoa > Chordata > Mammalia > Rodentia > Muridae > Apodemus > Apodemus speciosus. Next base: position 196,888 of record BDUI01000327.1, on the reverse strand, counting down.
TTCTCTATATTTAAAAAAGTGTTTAGAAAGAATTCTTCCTTCAAATTATTCCCTAAGATCTCTTTCTAAAAACTAAATATGATCAGTACCTAACCCTAAACCTAACCCAAACCCTAACCCCTAACCCCCGTTTCTCATTTAAATTTTGTTAGAGAAGAAAAAAAATGTATCATTTTTAAGCAGAAGCAACAACAGAAAATTTGTCAATAGATCTCATAGCACATACAATTTCAAAGTCCTAGGTATGAGAACTCTTTATGTCTGTTGTCCACCTGGCCCATCTCATTGCCTACCTCCCAACCCAATGATAAATCACCAACTTTCAATGTTTAGCATTTATGGGATATTGGCATAGCCTTCACTTCTCTGTTTTGGGGGAGTCGAACCAATCTAGAATGCTTATGACATGGTACATCTTCTTTCTGTTCCTCACAAATTAAATTTTATTCCTAGAAGTAAAATCTAAAAGGAAAGCCTTCATGAATTTCTTTTTATTCCTACTCATGAACTGGGTGTTGCCTGAACTGTGTTCACTTCAGACCCCCTCCCCATCATGATTATTTAAGTCAACAAACTGAAATTTTTTGGTTTGTTTGTTTTAGCCTTGCTTTCCCTAAATAGACTGTGGGTTTCTTCAGAATGGCTACATGTACATTGTATCTCACCTTTCTATTATTGCTACTTAGGACTGGATCTGACTCACTGATATTTACTAGTGTATATTTGATAATTAAATAAAACATGAGGGGCGGTAGTGGCACACGCCTTTAATCCCAGCACTTGGGAGGCAGAGGCAGGTGGATTTCTGAGTTCGAGGCCAGCCTGGTCTACAGAGTGAGATCCAGGACAGCCAGGACTACAAAGAGAAAACCTGTCTCGAAAAAAACAAAAACAAAAACAAACAAACAAAACAATAAAACATGAGTAATTTGGATTTCATCATAGTTGCCCGGGGACCAGTACTGATGCTTACCTTGGCTTAGTGAACCTTTTCCCCACAGACAATGCAAAATTAATATTATAAATAAGATTATACAGAGAATATTTAAAATGCTTAAGAGAATGAACTTTTCAAAACCCCTCAAGTACTTTATAAGCATCAATTTGCATACAAATAATTGATATGCTAATTGTAATTTAGCCATGTTTGTTCATTAATACTGGGTCCTTAAGGACTTTACTAGGCAATAGAATGAATGACAGGATCATGTTAACTTAGTTTGTGTGCCTACACACATTAGAGATAAATAAAAAAAGCATCTCCTTAAAACATTCCCGTAATTCAAACAATATTCTGAAAATCAAAACGGCCTTTCCAAATTTGTAAAACTGTTTTTAGGAGGTAAAACATTCTTACATAAAGCCTCAAAACACATTCACAAAAGGTATTAGCAGAGATGTTTTAGTTTAATTATTTTTTATACATTCTGCTCATGTCTTGTTCCATACTCACTACAGTGGCTAGTTACACAAATTTATCTTTCTTGAATGACACAAAGTCCTTCACATTCCTGTGTGCTTACACGCGTGACTGCTTCCTCTGGAATGGCCTCTGCTAATGTTTCACCATGAATTTGCCCATCAAGTCCAAAATGAACTCCCTTGAACTCAAAGAGCATTACAGTAAATTTTTGTAGCCACAGAAGATACTTTTAACTTAGATTTTTCTCGTTGCTCCAGCGTTTTAGGGCACATATTCATGTACTTGTATATAATAATTATATATTTATATCTATCCCAAACTGAAGGAAGCCTTTAAAAAGAAAGATTAAATGTCATTTTCATCTTTCTACGTCTAGCATCTAAGGTTATATCTTATATGGTACAAAGAAGGAACAGGATGTTGGTTGTATTTTACTCTAAAAGATATAGTGAAGACTTGGCCGCTTCTATGTATGAATGTAGTGAAATGGATTTTTTTTTTCAGATGTAATGAAGTTAATGTGAAACCATACTGGATCTAGATGCATTCTAAATCCAATGACTTATGTTTTTATCAGAGCAAAGCAACTTAAACCCAGAGAGTACAGTGACCATTTGATGAAGGAGACAGTGAATGGAGTGATAACGATGCAAACCACGAAGTGGTAAGGGTTGTTGGGAACCATCAGAAGCAAGGAGGGAGGCAGACAGCAGATTGTTGTTTAGAGTTCCCAGAATGACCAACCTGGCTGACGTCTTCTCACCTCAAGTATTTTAAATCACTTAGTTTGTGGGAATATATTATATTGATTCTAAACATCTAAGGCAGTATTCATTAGCATTTATTGATTGGAAAAATGTATGACATATATAGAGGAGACACTTTTACTTAGTAAACTCCCTTGGTTTGTTGAATTTTGGAGTGTCTTTCCATGCACACAAAGTTCCTTGGTCAGCATAATGTAGAGTCCCTTTATAATCATTTAGACACATGTTTACTTACACAATGATTCTGGCTGGAGGGAAGGAGATAATCTTAAAACTCATAGTTGACTGCTTCTTTCTACCATAATTCCTACTAGGAACAAGATAAAGATCTATCTCAAAGCTGAAGCTGAAAGATTAAGAACCATACATAACCAGTTGAAACACTCTCTCTAGTATGAGAAATTCTCTTTCAAACCTTGGCTAGACCACTGTCACTGTTTGAATACCAAAGGTCCCACAAAAGCTGATATGTCTAAATATTTTTCCCAAGCTAATGGCTCTAGTTTAGAAGGTTACAGAACTTCAAGAGGTAGGGCCCACCTGCAAGAAATGAGTAGCTGGGGACTGGCCCTTGAAGTTTATACCCTGACTCCAAGATCTTTTTGCTTCCTGTTTGTTTGCTGTTTGGGACACAATCAGCAGTCTGATGTCTCCACTGCCAAGGACGGACAGCAGTTATCATGCCTTCCTTACCATGATGGGCTGTATCTCTTTAAACCATAAGCTAAATAGACTTCCTCTTAGCTTGCTACTGTCAAGAATTTCATCAGAGAGGATGAAGAAAGTTACTAACTTAAGTATTACTTTCTGCCACAGGCCACTATCACACTGGAGCCTTCATGCAAATGTGTAGGATGGGATTGTTATCATTACTGTTGTTATAAGACTTATCTTAGAGTGACTGTATAACAAAAAACACAGTGATGGACACAATAAACTCAAATTTGAAGTTACATAAGTTGTTGCTTCTCTAGTCATTTTATTAACATGGCCTTTGCTAAGCAAACATTGCCATCCATTACAATCATATAAAAGGGTGTTTACAAAAGGCTTTGACATATAGTCTTACATAAAATTGATATAAAACATCTTTTATTCATTTTTTCATTAAAAATTCCTTTTCTATCTCACTGTCTTTTTTCTATGCTGACACTGATATTTTAGTTTTTTATTTGATGTCCTTCTCCTCATCTGCTTCTAATTTCCATATGCCTTTCTCCCACTTGCCCATTTATAACTGTTGTCCATCATCTTCACTGTAATAGTGTCTCTGCAAAAGCAGTTCAGTGCTCATCTTGGTAGCTAGTCCTTTCCTCTCATCTTTCTCATCTAAAGACTATACAATGAAACAAAACACAAAATTACAGGTAAAGGAGTATGGAATTTCTTAATGCTTGCTATGGATTCTTTCCTGAAAAATGCAGATTTGGATTGTGGCCAGTGGGCATGCAACCATTTCTTTGTAGGCACTAAAGTCAGGCCCATAAAGAAGTAATAGAATTCAATAAGATCCTCAACTTCCTTCCTTCCAATGATGGATTTAGCTCAAAACAGAAACTGTTGAGCAGTGGCATCTTTAACTCCCTTCAAATATTTGCATTTATGAAGTACACACTAGAAACATGGACTGAAATGCATCAAAGACTCAAATACTAAGTATCTGACCAGTATGCTTATTAAAATAGATCCAGGAAAGCCTGGGGTATAAGGAGTTTATAATAAATAGTCTGTCTGTGGACAGATCCCATCGGTAACTCTGAGAGACCACCAGCAGCCTGACTGAAAGATCTCTACTGGGCTAAACATGGGTCTAGTCTTGACTGGACTGAAAAAGTTTGTAGGCTACTGGTAGACATCATTTGCTTTTATTTATGTAGTAAACAGAGTAAATACAATAACTGAGTTTGTCTGAGGAATTAGTCTATGTATATGTTTTCTTATTCTTTATAATCCTGGGAAATATATATTTATCTCCATTGTATAAATGAAGAAAATGAGACAGAGATAAGTCATATAGCTTATACAAGTCATGCATGTGCTACTTGTGAGAAGTCCAATCTCCACAATCATTTCTCTGTAATCCATATCGTATCCATTATTCTATACCGTCTCTCTTAGAGTTTTACTGCTGTGAAAGACACCATGACCAAGGTAACTCTTATACAGGAAAACATTTAATTGGGGGCTAGCTTACAGTTTTAGAGGTTCAGTCCATTATCATCATGGTGGGAAGCATGGCAGTGTCCAGGCAGGCATAGTGGCAGAGGAGCCAAGAGTTCTAATCTTGATCCTCAGGCAGCAGAAGACTGTGTGTCACATTGGGCATAGCTTCAGCATATATAGGACCTCAAAGCCCACCTCAACAGTGACTCACTTCCTCCTACCACGCCACAGCTACTCCAACAAGGCTATACCTCCTAATAGGGCCACTCAATATGGTCAAGCATTCAAATATATGAATCTATGTATTTTATTTCCTTTCCCTCTCCCTTCCATTTGAGGAGGGAGCTTGTGATTATACTTCACTATATAGCTTGTCATGATATTTCTACCTTTTTCTCCTCAGGGCTGAGATTACAGTAGTACACTTCCATATATGGCTCTTTTGGTGATTTCTTAAGATGTCTAGAATGAGCTGAATGAGGAGAGACATTCGTTTTTCAGTTTCTTGGGTTAAGGGATTCAGGATTCCATCAGCTAGCCTTCATGGTAAATCTCCACTATGTTATGGATGAGTACCCTACAGACCTATATATGTTAAAAAAATTGTTGCTAGCCTTTGGTACTACGTGGAGATGGTAGAACCTTTAAGAAGTGGGAAGTAGTGGGTAGCCTTTAGGTCAGTGTGGAGCATAATCTCAAAGGGGATATGGCACCTCGGGTCCCTTTACTAATTATGATTTCTGGTTTAATATTTAAGCTCTTGCTCAGATGTGTATTCTCATTCTTGTCATCTATTTTTCTCATCAAGGACCAACCCAAAAGGCTACATTTTCATAGATTTAACCACCAAAACTAAGAATTATGAACACTTATCAGCAGCTGGTGACATGGCTCAGCAGGTAAGAGCACTGAGTGCTCTTCCAAAGGTACCAAGTTCAAATCCTAGCGACCACATGGTGGCTCACAACCATCTGTAATGAGATCTGATGCTGTCTTCTGGGGTGTCTGAAAAGAGCCACAGTGTACTTACATATATAATAAATAAATCTTTTTTAAAAAAAGAAAACCTCTCTTTTCAACTTAATTTTCACAAGTATTTTGTAGTAGTGGTATGAAGTTGACAACAGGGGTCCTAATGTTTCTCATATTTTCTTTTTAAAATTTTTAAAAAAAGACTTATTTTATGTGTAGGAATATTTTGTCTGTGCCCCACATATGTTCACAGTACCTCTGGAACTCAGAATTGGAAGTTAGATTCTCTGGTAATAGATTTACAAATGGTTGTGAAGAACAGGTAGGTGCTGGACACCTAGACTAAGTCCTATGTAGGAGTGGTGCTCTTAACTACAGAGCCAACTCTTGAGCCCTTTTAAAACTCCTTTGCATTTTAGCTACTAAATAATAAAGCATTTTAAAATCTGGTAGAGAACAGATTAATACTTTGGGCAAAATGTCAGAAGCTTCAATTTTGCATTCTAGTGGAAACTGGGCAATAGCAGGTTTGAATACTTTCTTGTCCTATCTATTTCTTATTTAAACAACTGCTTAACAGCAAAGCAGAAGATCCTTATGAAAAAGTCCATTGTGTTTATACTTAAGGAAATCTTAGAAATCAAGGGCTATAAAATCAGATATTGTTGAGCTATTAAAATCCTTATCAACAGAAAATATAAAAGAATACTTGGTTTATTGTTTAATTTGTAATATAAGAATACCATCCAATACTGATATAGTTAACAAGAAAAAAATCAAATGCTATGAAAAAGTTGTGAATATTTAAATATCTTAATTAGGATGGATCTTAATTAGCATGTATTTTGCAATAATACATTTCACATTTTTGGCACATGGTGATGAGCTGATGTATGTGTGAGGCACATTATATAATCACAGTTAATAGCACACCCAGTGTGTGAAACAGTGGAATAACACATATCCTCATTCCTTACTATAAAATAGTGTTTGTGCATAGTAAACTGTAGAGCCCTTCAAATGCAGATTTTGAAGCATTGTCCCCAAGTACCTTAGAAAGTGGCTTTGAAAAAGAAGTCTTTCATTGTAAACATACTCAACATTATTGTCAACTGTGCTTTATAGGAGGAACAGTGAATATGTGTGTGTATGTGTGTTTTGTGTATTTTCTGTGTGTATGTATACCATAATTATTAATGTAGTTTTAAATTTTATTATGTATTTTATTATTTATGTATTTTTTGTTTGTAGAGGTGTTTTGCCTGCATGAGTCTGTGCTCTATGCAAGTGCTGTGCCCATAGAGAGTAAAAGAAGACTTCAGATCCTTGGGACTGGAGTTATAAGCAGTTGTAAATCACCATATATGTATTGAGAATTGCACTCAGGTCCTTTGGAAGAAGAGGCAGTGGTCTTAAGTGTGGAGCCATCTCTTCAGCCCCACTACTAATATCTTTGAAGAACAATAGTAGCTATTTGTAGATATTTGTTCAATATTTCATTATTATTACATTCGTGGCATGCATATTTCACTGCAGAATCATTTCACATTTAACTAAAAGAGGTTTAAGTGAGATGTAACACATGATTTAAGATTTTTTTCTTCTTTTGTTGTGAAGGATATTAGTAGGATAATTCATGCATTTTACCTAAATCTACAGATTAGCATTTTATCAATGTTGATAAATCTACTATTATGTAAAAGAATGCTAATTTGAAGAAATACAGTATCTCTAGCCCAAATCTAAGATTTCACTTTTTGTGATTCATAATTCTAGGAGCCAACCATTCATAAATTTTTAAATTGTATGCTATTCTAAGTAAAACAGTGAAATCTCATGCAATCTTTCTCCATCCATGCCACTATTGTTATATTTTATTAGTAGTATTTTGATCTCTTACTGTGAATAATTTATAAACTTTATTACAGGTAGGTATCTATAGGAAAAAAAGATTGCATAGAGTGTAGTACTCATGGTTTTCAGTCATTACTGGGGTCTTTGAACACTTTTCTTATGGGTAAAGGAGGACGTT
>BDUI01000327.1:169526-181931 GCA_002335545.1 Apodemus speciosus | reverse complement strand
AAAGATTTATTTATTTTATATATATGACTACACTATCACTGTCTTCAGACACACCAGAAGAGGGCAGCAGAACGCATTACAGACGGTTATGAGCTACCATGTGTTTGCAAGGAATTGAATTCAGGACCTCTGGAAGAACTGTCAGTGTTCTTAACCACTGAGCCATCTATCCAGCCCCCTTGTATTCATTTTCAATTCAGCTTAACAGTTACTTTGAGTTTTATACTAAGTTTAAGGTATTATAGGCAATAAAATAAAATGGTATTTGTGTTTTTGTGACTTCAAACTTGAGTGAGTTGCTGAGACAAATCAAAATGACAGTTTGATTCAAAGAAAAATTAATGTGGAGTGGAAGAGGGACAGGAAGAAATGATATTGGGCTTGGTGGTGAGTGAGGGGTAGTGGTTTGTGTAGTCAGGAGAAAAGTGAACATGCATGTTTGCAATGAGCCTTGAAAACTGAAGAGTGAAAAGCATGAGTGAAAGCATCCAGTAGGGAAGCCAAAGTATCATAAGAGTGCCCAGCATGATGAACTGGGGTGAGGTGAATAGTGCCGTGAACATGAAAGGCGTAGTGAGAAATATAAATAGGAAAGATCTACCTTAGGCCATGCCATGGGAGACACTGTATATAGAACTGACTGAATCATTTATAGTCAAATATCTTGTACTTTTCTCACCAACTAGATTTTGACATTCTCAGGAGCAAAGGGTGTTTATATGTGTTTGTTAGTTTCATGCTAGCAAGCATATTGTCTTAGTCAGTTTTCTATGGCCGTGAAGAGACACCATGAGCAAGGCAGATATTATGAAAGAGCAGTTAGTTGGGACTTGCTTATAATTGCTCACACTTAGACCATTATCATTATGGTGGGGAGGATGGTGGCATGCAGGCAGTCATGGGGCTAGAAAAGTAGCTGAATGCTACATCCTGATCCACAGGGAGAGAGAGAAAGAATGTTTGGGCCTGGTATGGGATTCTGAAACCTGGAAGCCCACCCCCTAGTGATACACTTCCTCTAACAAGGCCATACCTACTACAAGAAGCTTACACCTCCACACCTCCTAATCCTTTTAACCAGTTCCACTTCCTGGTGACTAAGCATTCAAATGCACGAGCCTATAGGGGCCATTCTTCTTTAAACCATCACCCTTAGACATGGAATAAAATCTCAAGGAAATGAAGAGATGTCACAATTATTTCTCAGTAGTCTTATTTTTTCCCCTCTGTTTTCTTAAACCTTCATCTTAAACTTCCTTTAAAAATAAACTTTAAATGGCCTTTGTATGAAGAAGCATCACTTGAATGCTAATCCTTTGATTCTGCAGCTGTTAGAGTCTGACCTAGAAGAACAGCACTGTTAAACTCAGACAGTATATACAGCCAAAGCTGTTCAAATAATATTGTTAGGTGCATTTTATAGCAAAAGTGACTTTTTAGCCAGTAAAAAATGACATGGCTTAAGTGATTTCTGTATAGATCTTTTGCTTTTAGGTAGCCTCCACAGGGAAATAACATCAAACCTAAAATTGTTGTAGAAAAATGAAAGTGTAGCGACATGTATCCTGTGCATTATTTGGTTTCTGGCTTCTAGCAATATAGGAACTGGTAACATCTACAAATCTTACATAGGTGATTATAACGGTCACTGAATCATGTTTTTTGGAGTCAGTCTACATAATGGTTAGCATGGCATGCAAAATAATATGCACTTAACTATATGCAGTATTGATTTCATCTTCTGCTAACTTTGATTTCCTGGGAAGAAGACTTTTTTTTTTACATGCACGAAAGGAATTTAAATAAGTCTTACCAGTTTCCATCCATCCACTCAAGGCCCAATTCTTTGTGATACACATTGTTTTCCTGAGTATTGGGGGAGGAGTAATTGTAATAGATTAATAGACAAGGACACCTCTTATGGTTTTGATAAATTAAATATAATATGAAGTATTTTTCTATACCAAGAGTGAACGATTCACTTACAAAGAACATTCAACAATTACTAAAGCAAAGCAGCAAACAATTTACATTTAAGGTTAGTAATAGAAGCATTCGGCCTTTGACACCGATAGGTATGCAGTACTTAGTGATGGAACAAAATATACATATTTCTCATTACGCTTAATTTAAGGGATTAACATGAACAGAGATGTTGGAGACAGTGCCTAAAAATTAAGGGGCCGGAGTGCTACCATCTTACAGATGCTCCTGTCATGTATGCAACAGATTCAGCATTCTTCTCCACCCGCTGTTCCAGGAACTGGCTAAGCAATAAACTGATCAAATGCTTACTCACCGGAACTTCATGCTGCGGGAACCGGTTAATCAGAAAAATGACCTTTGCCTAATCTCCCTCACCCTTGCATTTCGAGGACGTTTCATTTGACTGTTTTAGATTTATTGCCTTTCTTTGTTCCCTCACTTTACTCTTTAAAACCCCCTATCTTTGTTACAATAAACAGACCTTGACAAAGATTTTGCAGGGTCTCGCTCTCTTGTCTTGCCCATTTTGCTTTCAGGTCCTCCTCGGACCCACGAATAACCGAGTCCCGCRGGTCGGGACACAGAGACAGATAAAACATGTTAAATAGAGGCTCTATGAAGCATACTGTAGAACAGTGAACACATAGCAAAACAGTATTTGCTGGACATGATAGTTATTGTATATGTGAACACACACTGTCTGTGACCTACACGAAATTGTGAGGGAAAAGTCATTATGGTGGTAGGTGAGGAATTGAAAGGGGGAAAGAAGAGGGGTAGATTTGTTCAAAATCATTATATGTATGCATGCAATTCTCAAATATACAACTCAAAATATTCTCAAAATATACAACTGTCCTAAATTTGATATGACATTATTTCATAGTATTAAAATTCTGTAACAGAGTAGATGTAGGCACATAGTTTGTGAATTACTCACATCTACAAGTAGAATCTATCCTTGTGGTAGACTCCGAGCAGCAGAATATAGAACAAGTGACACTGTATGACTTTTGACCCAGGCTTTCAGAGTCTGTGCTTGAGTGTCTCTTGTCCCTCTTCTTAGGCTGTGAGATTTGAAATACCAAACTGATACTCCAACTAACTAACAGGCAAGTGACTGAAACGATTCTAAACGTTTAAGTCCCTGCCCAATATGAAAGCTGCAGTTATGAGTGGCTTCCAGTGATAGCAACCTTGGGAACGACCTGGCTGAGGCAAGTGTACAAATTGCAGTCATGAACAGTCTTTTTAAGCCATTAACTTTTTTGTGGTTTGCTGAACTGCAGTGGGTAATGAATGGGCCTCCCTCCTCACAGCGGATCTGCTCCTTGATTCCTCAATCTTCTTGGACTTTTTTGCTACTTCTTTCCAGTATTTATCTTTGTCTCTGCCTATTTATGTAATATTTCTTGGCTTCTAAAAATATCTTCTCTACTGTCTTCTTGACTATATATTATGCTTTTGTGCTTCATATAATATATATGATTGAAATCAATACAAGAAGTTTTTCACTCTAGGTTCTAGAAGGACATAATAATCATTCTAAACTGTCATGGAGAGAGATAATGGCACCTGTGGCCATGTGTCATAGATATGTGATCCTATGTGAATGCGCAATGGTCTAAGAGTCTACTAGGAAAGACACTCAGATGTTTCTTCAGCCTATGACTTATACAATAGCGAATCACCTTTTCTCAGCCATTACTCAGGAGGAAGTATACTTCAAAAAAAACATATTAAGCAGTAAGTCATCATAGCTATATATGTATTCATACATGATTCAAAGGAAATAAACATAATACATTTGAGTTCTTCTGTCCTGAAATTCTGGGCATCTAGCACCTATTGCGAAGTAAGTTCTAATATTACCAACAATAGTCAGGGCCTTGTCAAATATCACTCTATGTTGAGTCTACCAAACTTCCTGGAGCATCATAAAAGTGGATCATTCAACTATCTCATCAAAATGTTCTGGGAGACTTCACTTCTCACTTTGCAATGTATTCTCAGATCCCTTATAGGTAAAAAATAAAGTTGCAGTATCCAATGTGGGCTTAATTTTGGTTTCTTTTAAGAGAACATAGAAAGTACAGGTTGAACAAAAATCAGAAATATTTTTAAGTGCAAGCATAGTGTCCTCATATGATGGCTCACAGTCAAAACAGACAACTATAAATAAAAATAACAGGAAATTGTGCTCATTCATGCAGACCTGAAATTGTAAAATTTCTCTCTCAAGTCCTATCCATGACTCACTGAAGCTCATCTATATCTATTCTTATTCTTGAATTGAATGATTTTGAGTAAATATTTGCTAATGCCAACAGCATATTGAGTATGACAAGGATAAAAGACAAACATGGTCTTTAGGGATCTTAGGCCCCTAGAGCAGATGGAGAATCATGGACTAGCTGCTGAAGTTAATGCTTTAGAAAGACAAAACACTTTTGATAGCAATTACTCCCTCATTTTCTTCCTCTACAAATTCAATATAATCTTAAATAACTGATGATGGGGCAGTCATGAAACCTAGACCATACTGTCTGTATGAGATATCCTCATATATGAAGTATAGGGTAGTATAATATTTCTCCAATTGGCCTTTTCATTCTACATAGTTTCCCAAAACAGAGTATCACRTAAAAATTAACTTCAATTAAGGACAATTTTATCTGTAATGTTGAGCATGTATATTTCAGATAAATGCTCATTATGCTTGCATGTGTGTTACATATTTTACATACATATCTACGAGTAAGTCTTAAGTCTAGTACCAAGTTATCTGTATTCCTTGTGCTACTGATTTACATCTCAATTATTCTTCCTAAAAATGATAGAGGTTTATACCCAGGTTTAATCCAAATGAAACTCAAGAAAATTCTAAACTTGAGAATGTAACTTTTCTAGGATTTGGCTTTCAAAACCTCCAATACTTTTAAAAGTCAGTATTAAGAAAAGCAAACACAGGATCTATTGTTTTAAGTCAAAATTAACCATTTCTTTTATCCATTAGAGAACCTTGGGTCTTTTGCAGAGCCTTGATGAGGGAATCTACTACAATCAGAACTTAAAATATTGAGAATTTTAGATTGCGATAATTCTTACTACCATTATTATAGCTAAGCAAGGGGGGATTGGAATTATTTTTGTCTCTGACATATTTTTAGCAACTGAAAGATTTTTTAATAAGCTACATACAAAAGTATGTAATATTTAATTTTAAAATATTTATAATTTAATTTCCATGTGTGTGTCTAAATGTATGTATATACAGGTACCCATGGAGGTCAAAGGATGTGTCTAACTACATGAAATTGAAGTTACAAAAGGTTGTTAGCCGCCACATGGGTACTGGAAATCAAACTAGGATCCTCTGGGTAAGCATCCAGTGTTCTTAACTGTCGCGTCATCTCTTCAGCTACAATACATAATTTTTAAAGTTTAGCTTTGATCAGATTATAATATTGTAATACAGTGAAAATATTATTTTTCCCTTTTTTTCTATGCATACTTATCATTAAAATTTTTAACTAGAGTGTGGGCTATAAGCACCCCCCAAACACACACAAACACACACACACACACACACACACACACACACACACACACACACACACCCTAAACTCTAAACACAGAGTGATTCGATACAGTTAAAATTAATCTCAGTAGTTCCAAAGTGTAGAATCTGCACACGGAGTAAATTTCCTTATTCATTATTTTAGAAATGGATCTACTTAGATAGAAATCAACCACAAAGGGAAAGTCAATTTTGTTTATCTTCACTTTTGACTTTATTTGAGAGGGACTTTCTAGCTAGCACAGCATCCTTTTCAATTTGTTTCAGTATAATGTGCAGCAGATATACTTGATTAATGAACTGATTAGCAACTTCGTTAATTATTTTTCCAGTGGTTTTTCATTATCAAAGCTACTTTTAAGTTGGTGTTCCTTAGTTGTGGGAGTCCAAAAGTTTAAAAGGTTTGGCTCTTATAAAAAGGTACATGCAGAAAATATATATATAAAAAATCTCATTTCAAAGTAACATTCCTAAGAAGATCTGTCTATCAATCCTATGTATGCCTCATTTCTCTAAAAGCCATGAATATATAAGATTATGAAGCTTTAATAACATTTTATTACTATTAAGGTTATGTCCAGCATTATGGAGAAACTCTCAGATTTTATTAACAATTCAGAAATTTTAAGTCATGTTGTGTAGTGAATTCAAAGAAATGAAACAGTTGACAACTTAACAAAGATAAGCCATGCTGGGATAGTGATGTTGTCCTTTGCGTTAATCAGTCATTGTTACCCAACAAGTTACCTAAAAACTCAGTGCCTTAAAATAAGGAATATTTAATGTCAGTTTTTAAAAAATCTATTAAAAATCTGCATTCAATGAAGGTGCTAGTTTTGACATAGGTATATTCTGAACATTAAAAGATGCAGCTAGGGAGATGGCTCAGTGGTTAAATTGTCACATAAGATTGAGAACATGGAGTTGGAATCTCAAGGACCCATGTAAATGCTAAGTGGCCACATTGGCCCTCTTGGGGATGTGTGTGCATGTGTGTTAATAATGTTAACATATATGAATATGTTACTGATATATATATGTATATATATATATATATAATGCAAAAAAGTCACAGTTGATAAAAATGCTAAATTTATTTTTCATCAAAATAAAAAATTTTACTTATGGAGGATGCTAAACAACCATTAAACTTTTAAAAGTCAATTGGTTAATTTAGGTCCAATGAGGTGGCTCAGTAGATAAAGGCACTTGTCATACAACCCTGCCAGAACCATCTCTATAAGATTGTCCTCTGACCTCCACAGAAATACTGTTGTACTCATCTCCATCATCATTCATATACAATTTTAAAAAATAACAAAATTAGGGATTTCATCTTGAACAGAAGTTGCCTTTAGTACACTAAATGTATAAACTAATAGTTTTCAATGAGTATAAAAATATTTTATTTTATTTCTTCATTATTTCAAAATCTTATTTCTAACTAAACATTTGTTTACTGAGTAGGATAATAAATTTAACAAAAAAATAATTTTTAATGTGAGTTATAAAGTTATGTACAAGTTTGAAATTGTATGTAATCCTAACCATAAGGATTAGGTAACATGTCAAAGTAGAAGAAAAGAATGCAATACATAAATGAGATGACTGAAGCAGGAGCAGTCACAGACATGGAAAAGAAACAGTGAAAACTGCAAAGTAAATCTATCTATAAGAAAGTAAGGTGATTGGATACTTTAGAATTTGGCCACTAAAGCAGTTAAATGTATCTCGATGCTTTACAGAAGCAATGTAATGATGTCTACACATATTTGAAGTACAGTTTTCTGGACAGTATATACATAGCTAATAGAAGATGCACTGATACTCAAAGAAAAATGATTGGTGTTTCATTTTCATTGAATTAGGATGAATACACTGGGTGGATCCAGTCTATCATGATTCCACAAAGGGGGGAAAGGGGGAATCTCCTTTGCTACAACACTATTAAAGGAAATCAATTAAATTTTTCAAAAAATTACTAGCATAAATTATTGTTTTTGTCCTCTGTTCTAAGAAAACTTAACCTAACATTACTCAAAACCATTGTAAAGATTGGTTCAGAAACGAATCATTACTAATTATTAAATGAGTTGATGCAAGCAATACATTTACACGGTCTTCAAGTGCCTGCCCATGGATTCTTTATTAGTTGGAGCAGGGAAAATAATCCCTATAAATTAAAGTACCTAGTGACAGAGTAACCAAATAATCAAACTTAACATCACCAATGAGGGACAGAGAGACACTGTGCTTACAGATGTGAAATCCTAAGAAGGACAAAGTTTGCTTATGCAGTATTCTGGGTAGGAGGGCATGACTCAAATTAATAATGAGAGAAATGCAAATTGATGAAGTGTATATAAAAATAACCAAACAGGTTTGTTTTATATTCAACAATGTGATACAGTTTCACGATTCCACTGGTTTTTGAAACAATAAAATTATTTTAAGTGGATTGATTAATTGCAGACAGAAAAGGCATGCATGTAAATGGAATATACAACCCAGATTCTTTATTGGAATGATAGCTATAACTGGAGCATAGATGACTGATAAGGTGAATGTCTTGATTATAAACAGATTTCCTGAGTTGGCCAACTTGCTATTATTACCCTAGATGCTAATTCCACACTTAAAAGATAGTCATTGAAGTATTAAAAGGCAAGGGGATTTAATGAAATATGGGGTCAAATATTTAGGACCAGTCATATCCATTCATTTTCTGTTATCAACAACACAGTTCTACTGACTCGGTATATTATAAAGAAAAGGAAGTTTACTTTTGCTTATGACTCTGAAGGTTCATAATCTCAGGTTTCATCTGCAGGTTCATAATCTCAGGTTTCATCTGCTGATGGCTCTCTTATGGGCAGTGCAGACAATGTACAGAGGACACACATGTATGTGTGTGTCTCTTATAATCTCTTTTATAGCCACTAAGATTCAGTCCTGGACTTGACCTTAAAGATTTTATCTAATCCTAAACACTTCTTTTAATGGTCTTGCTTCTAACCATCATATATGAACTTTCCGTTCTTGGTATGTCACAATGAAGATAACTCTCAACATCCAATGCTTGGGAGTGGGGGGAGGGGGACAATGAATCTAGAGCAATAGTGATCCCAAGCAGAAAGTAAACAGGGATATTTGGCATTTGTTTATCCTATCTGGAAATCTATAAAGTTATTTCAAAATAAAAGCATTAAGAAATAAAGATGAGTTTTGGGAACCCAGTCTAGAGGGCGTACCAGCTAAAATAAAAGTTGACTATCCATTGGACAAAGCAAGCAAAACCTAGTTTTTAACCTCAGGTGTCTGGTATAACTCAGGCTGGTATAAGGTAACTGTTTGCCTCCGAAACATGCATGAAGTCCAAGGAGAGGCTCTGCCTCTGGACAAAGAAAAAACATTCTTAGCATGGGGCTTATTTCATATGAAGTAAGTAGAAGGCAGCTTTATGTGTTTACAATAGTTTCTGAAGGACTTTTGTGACTTTTACTTTGGTTATAGTCACTTGACACAATTTTTTAAACAGAATCATAAGAGAGAAATAGCCCAGAGTTAAAAGTGCCTATACTCTTGGATTTATGTTTTTGTTGATGTTTTGTTTCACGAACCTATTTCTAACTCTTTTCCATTCTTACTAGGTGCATGCTGGCAGAGTTACTTGCTTTGTTTCAAATCGCTTTCTGCCCAGACTGGGGTAGAAGCCTCTTTTTGAGGATGACAGTGAGCCACAATTCAAGTTGGAATCAGATTTAGTGACAGTACTTTGGCCTAGACTAGAATGCAAAATGAAGTGGAGGCGTTTTACAGCTCACCACCCTGCCCTTGCATTCCCTTGGAGAAAAAAAAAGTGTTCCTAAGCATTGAAGCTCGCTTTTCAGAAATATTATAGTTGTAAAAGCTGTGACACCAGTAATAGTTGTGCCAAGCATGGGTTTTATTTTAGTAAGTTGTTTACCTATGCCAATATTTAAGTGTACTTCTGTGCAAAAGATGTGGATAATAGTTCTCTTTATAGAAAAATCAATGTACCCAAATAGTCATAAAATATAACTGCGTGTACATGTACATGTATTATGCAAGTACAAATAGATCTCCATTGTGCCAGATGTGATCTAATCCTACTGGAAGTTCTATTTAGGTATATGATATTAAAAAAAATGCTGAACAGACTTTTTTCTTTAGAGTAAAGCCATACATTTCACATTACCACTAGCAAATTTTATTTGACATATAATTTTAAAATGAAGTTACGCTAATCTAAAGTAATAGTGCGACAACACGAATAAGCAATGAAGCCTTTCCTAAGACAAAAATGCATTTTAAAATTCTAGAGAGTTTTAGTTACAAGTAATTAGAAATACAATTTAGAACACTTAAATGTATTTCTTTCAATGGTTAATTACATTAGAACAGCTATTGTTGCAAATGGTGATGGACTAATAAATTGTAATAATCACCTCTGTAAAAAATTGAATGGCAATGTTTTAATAAGCAGTTTATATGACTAGAGAAACCTATCTTTCCCAAACACTAGAAATTTACTTTAGTATAGCAGTGTGTTGGTATATGCTTATATAAATTTATCTGTACATAACAAACAGATTAAATATGTGTTATTAAACAGAGTGGGCCTCTGAAATGCATTTAAACTTTGTGTATACCTTGTCTTTAAAAATTTAGGTGGTAAGTGCTGCCCTGATTCAGGGTCATGCTCAGGTCTGTCCTTAATGCTCTTTTTCAGTGACTACAGAACCCTCTTTCCTTCCTTTGCAGCAATCTGACTGATAGAAGTTCATCATGTCTATTCTCAAGATCCATGCCAGAGAGATCTTTGACTCCTGCGGGAATCTCACTGTTGAGGTGGATCTGTACACCACAAAAGGTCTCTACTAAGCTACAGTGCCCAGTGGTANAAAAACAATATTTGTTTTTGGTTGCAGTTTTATACTTGTTTCTTGTAGGAGAAAATAATCACTTAGCTCCGTGAAATCATTATTGAAATTTCTGCTCCATTTGCCTTTCCATATATCTACTTATTTTCCAAAGACAGAAATAAATGCCTACAGTAAGCATCCYTTACAGTAAGCAACAAGTTGTTTTTCAAGCCCAATGTTAGGGCATTGGATTAATATGTTTGTTTTTGGATATTATTTGTAGACTATCTTAAGGACCAAAAGTTTTCCTAACAAATCCTGCTTGTGGAAAAATAAGTYAAATGTGTTTTCTTGTTGGCTTTGACAGACTGATAACATTCCTGGGAACTGTCAAGAGAGAAGGGCAATTCAGATACTTTATTGAATGAAGGCATCTTACTTATTTCTCAGATGGCCAACATGAAAAAATATTAAAATGAACTTACCAAAAATCTTCCCAAAACTGTTTTAAAAAATCAAAATTTGAGTAGAATCTATGAATGGGAGTTCTATAACCCAGGCTAATTATAATATAAAAATTGAAGAATAAAATATATACAGTTGTATAATTCTACTGTTAATTTGATTAATTATCCTTTTAATAGTAAGTTTAAAATGATAAGTATTTATTGTAAGGTTAGGTATGGTAGCTGTTTCTTCTGATTAAACCTTTTAAGTCCTYTGAACTTTTTAACCCCAGTGGAGTGACAGACACATCAGTYCACCCACAAAACTTTCAACCCCAAATTTATTCTGTCCACAAGAAATGCAGAGACTAGGAATGGAGCAGAGACTCAGGGAATAGCCAGTCAATAACTGGCCCAACTTGAGACTCATCCCATCAGCAAGCACCAATCCCTAACACTATAAATGATACTCTGTTATGATTGGTCACAGGAGTCTAACATGCCTGTCTTCTGAGAGGCTCCACCCAGCAGCTCATTCTGTGCAGACACCCACAGCAAAGCAGTGGGTAGAAATTGGGGATTCTTATGGAAGAATGGGGGTAAGGATGATGGGCCCTGGAGGGGATAGGAACTCCACAGGAAGATCAACAATGTCAACAGAGCCTTGGGGCTCTCAGACTAAACCACTAAGCAAAGAGCATACGTGGGCTGGACCTCGGTCTCACTGAAGCTTCGTGTTCACGTGGGTCCCAAACAACTGGGGCAGGGGTCATCTCAAAAGCTGTTGCTTGTCTGTGAGATATATTCTTCTGCTGGGCTGACCTGTCTGACCTCAGTGGGAGTGGATGCACCAATCCCTGAAGAGACTTAGGGATGGGGTATACCCAGGAAGTGCCACCACTCAGAAGAGAAGGGCAGTGTGAATAGGGGCGAGGATTGTGAGAGGGAATTACTGGGAAAAGGGCAGTGAATGGGAAGTAAAATGAATAAATAAAAATGTTTCATCTACAGTTTAATAAATAATACAATGATACAAAATGTTCATATCTTACATTGTTTGGAACTATTGGTTCAGCTTCTGATCTTTTTTGCTTTAAATCTGCATATGTGATATTTATTCATTAAAAAGTCTGCTTTGAGTTTTGACCCTTTCCTAGACCAGGATGATTCCTTAATATTCTTTGATGATGGGCAGATGTAGTTGCCACAGAACAGTTGTTTACTAGAGTAAACAACTAGTACTCTACAGTTCACAGTACTGCTAGGCCATTGTGCTCAGTAGCTTATGTATCTCAAGCATAACCTTTAACTCATGGTCTTTTTGATCCATGGTATATTGWCGTGGATGCAAATCTTTTAGAGTTTGAAAAAAATATAGATTAAAATGTGCAAGAATTTGGCTTCATATTCACAGCCCTATGGTGGGTAGAGACCACCATGGTGAAAATAGTCAAGCAGATAAATCTGATTATTCTGGCTGATAATACATCTCAAACTATCAAAACTT
>BDUI01000327.1:151624-166305 GCA_002335545.1 Apodemus speciosus | reverse complement strand
GAGGACCTAGAACTCTGAGACAATGATAAGACCTGCTTCACCGGAAGGGTGTCTCACAGGCTGTTGAGCACATCAATAATACTATTGCACCTGCTCTGGTTAGCAAGAATGTGAATGTTGTAGAGCAAGAGAAGATTGACCAGCTGATGAACAAGACGGACGGCACAGAGAATAAATCTAAATTTGGTGCAAATGTCATCCTGGGAGTGTCCCTGGCTGTTTGCAAAGTTGGTGCCATGGAAAAGGGCGTGCCCCTTTACTGTCACATTGCTGACTTGGCTGGTAACCCTGAAGTCATTCAGCTGATCCCAAGCTTTCAATGTGATCAATGGAAGTTCTCATGCTGGCAACAAGCTGGCCATGCAAGAGTTCATGATCCTGCCTGTGGGGGCATCCTGTTTCCTGGAAGCCATGTGCATTGGAGCAGAGGTTTACCAAAACCTGAACAAACATCATCAAGGAGAAGTACATGAAGGATGCCACCAATGTGGGTGATGAGGAAGGATTTGCACCTAACATTCAGGAGAACAAAGAAGCCCTGGAATTGCTCAAGACTGCAATTGCAAAGGCGGGCTACACTGACCAGGTTGTTGACTGTAGCTGTCTCTGAGTTCTATAGGCCTGGTAAGTATGATCTGGACTTCAAGTCTCCAGATGACCCCAGCAGGTTCATCACACCAGACCAGCTGGCCGACCTGTACAAGTTCTTCATCCAGGATTACCCAGTGGTGTCCACTGAAGAAGATCCCTTTGACCAGGATGACTGGGATGCCTGGCAGAAGTTCACAGCTAGTGCAGGCATCCAGATGGTGGGTGATGACTTCACAGTGACCAACACTAATCAGATTGCCAAGGCTGTAAGTGAGAAGTCCTGCAACTGCCTCCTGCTCAAAGTGAACCAGATCTGCTCTGTAACTGAGTCTCTACAGGTCTGTTAGCTGGCCCAATCCAATGGCGCAGGGTCATGGTATCTCATCAATCTGGGGAGACTGAGGATCTGCACGGGGCAGATCAAGACTGGTGCCCCTTGCCGATCTGAGTGCCTGGCCAAATACAATCAGATCCTTAGAATCAAGGAAGAGCTGGGTGAAAGATCCTGCCTTGAAATTTTAAGTCCGTACTCTGTAGACCCTACCCCACCCTTCCTGCCCTGACCTCTATTCCAGGAAATAATCACAAAGGTTGTTCTACAGATAGTTGATGTTTGCCCAACCCCATCTTGCGGAATGCAGTTTCACCTGGTCCTCCGGGATGGCTTGCGGAATGCAGTTACACCCGGCCCCCTGGGATGGGTTGTATTGCCCCATGACTACCTGAATTTCCCCAGCCCTTCCCCCTTTGCGGTGTCTGTATAAAAACCCCTTCCGCTGGGCACTCTTCATCGAATTCCTCTGACCCTGCATGGTTATGATTCGATCCCAGTATACTGGTCCCCCCCCCCAATAAAATCCTCATGCGGTTGCATCGAGACCGTTTCTCGTGAGTGATGTGGGGTGTCGCCTCCGAGTGATGGGGTGCAGGGTGCACCCCTGTGTTTTCTTCGGGTTTTACACTGGGCAGCAAAGTCAAGTTTGCTGACAGGTCCTTCAGGAAACCCCTGGCCAAGTAAAGCATGGACTGGAGATCCCTGGAGCCACCAGTGCCTTAGGTCCTCTATCCATGATGTCATCTAGACAGCTCAAGGCCAGCCCACTGCTTGCCCCTTCCATGTCACTGCTTCATTGAACGTCCATGCCTGACTACCAGCTGGAGACCCCAGCTTTATAATCATGTGATTGGTCTGAATCATTGTTTCTATCACCTGACTTCCCAGTTAGTGTCTGGAGCCCAGAACTCCAGTGTAATCTCTAAGGTGCCCACCATCAAGACTCCCCCAGGGGTTTACATGCAAAAATAAAAGCTGCAAAAGAATCCCCCAAAAATGTAGGTGGTAGAGTGGGTTTTATAAGAATATACTTCTAAGAAGAATCTCAGATTTATGAAGGTGTGGGAAGTCTGTCTTCAGAATCCACCCTTCTAATCCACAAATATGTTTTTTTTTTATTTCTATTAGAAATAAAAAGAAGAAATGGAAAGGAGAGCGAGATGGCAGACATAGAGAAAAGATAGACAAGACGGAAATGAGAAGCAAAGCAAAATAGAAGTGGAAGTGAAGGATGGGGATTGAAGACTAGGGAATAGGAAGGGGAAATTGAGAAGAGGGGAGGTGGTGGGGAGTGAATGGGGACAAAGTTGAAAAGGAGCAAGGGAAGGGAATCCTCACATTTTTGAAGGCTGTCAAAACTCACTTGGGTGGTTCCTGGCATCATTTTGTGGTGGAGGGTCCTGAACATTTGTTTCTCCAGTCCCATGTTACTGGAAAAGGCTTAACTGGCTGTTCAGCCAATTTCTGTTTAACATGTTGCACTTTGTTATGCCATTAAGTATGTGACAAATACCTACAGGTAAAAAAAAAAAAAAAAACTAGCAAGCGCCATTGTTCTACTCTTCCTATCTTTTAGGAATTGGTCCCCTTTAAGCATTGACTGCACTGATGACCTCATTTGTTTTGCTCTCCCACATCCTGTGAGATGGCTGAAATCTCTGCTGACTTCTCTGTACCATGGACCCCCATATCAGCAAATGCAACAAAGGGAAATTTCATGCCTCATTTTCTAACAGTTCTCCTCACTTGAGAGTTTAACTTTTCAGGCTTTGGCTGGCTTGGCAACTTTCTGATAGCTTGAAACAGAATTTGTCTTTTATTTGGATTGTGTGGATGGTTCTTGGGAGTCCATCTAGCCATGAGTTCCCACATTGTTGCTGAAAGTAGAAGTATATACTCTGTCTATGATGGCCCCGCCCTTTAGTATTCTCTCCAGGCTTCTTGTCATGTGATTGAGTCTTAAATATTCTCTTCCTACTAGGAATATTTGCCTATCACTTCACTTGTCTTGTCTCATTCTTACACATCATTCAATATCCTTTCATATGCTCTAGGAACCATATATTTTCTATTTTAAAGACAAGAGCCTTGTTGTAACACTCAAACTGCTTTCCAACTCTTAATAGTAAAGACTCAAGTCTTAACTTCTAAAGAACTTGGAAGTGCAGTGTTTATCACCCAAAACAGATTTAGGAAACTTTCTTGTACATTCTGTTAATTGTTAATAGTGTCTCCACATCAATGCATCATAAGAGTTTCCATTTCTTATTTACCTGTCTGTACCCTTCCCCTACTTTGTCAAGCAAAAGAGAGCAGAAACAATGACAAATTTGTGGTCAGAATGTCAAGTTTGTTGTCTATTCTCAGGACCTTTTCATGGTATCTTCTAACAGCGCCTAGTAGATAGTGTGAGAACCCTGTCAGAAACATCAGGCCAGCTCCCCATGACCCAGAATGGGGCCCAAAGCTGGGCTGAAACTTTGCATTTTGCCCAGGACTGCCTGGGGGATGATAGATAAGGAAATGGCCTAAACAGAAACAAGCTGTCCAAGGTGAGGCCAGAGAGAGAAGTGACTCAACAAAAACGACAAAGTCAGGAAATACCACAAATACTTCAAGGTGGGCAGGACCTGGCCAAATGGCAGAAACAACCTCCCGCCAAAATGTCCATAAAATCTGTGTGCTTTTTGAACTCAGGGTCTCCTCTTGCCTGTGTGCTGGGGGACCCCAGTATACATTGGAACAATAAACCTCTTGCAGATTGCAGCAATTCTGGTCTCTGTGGCCTGATTGTGTGTGGGGCCTTCCGACCGACTCTTACATCATCAGTGACATTTTTGATGAATGCATGTTAGGCAATCAGCAGGTGAATGCAAAGAGTATTAAGTAGCAAGCTCAGTGTCTTTCCTTTCCTCTTCCTCTTCACAATAACTACTTTATCTCATCTGCATAATTTGAATAAAGTCAAGCTATCCCATGGTTCCATACTTTATTCAAGTAAAGATCAGTATCAATAAAACAAGACTGAAAACTAATGTAAATCATTATAGAATTCCTTCAAAGAATACCAATGGAAAATTCTGTCTATAATATGAAAAGGAAAACATTTTCTGTATCTCTCTGTGACTCATATTTTCACAGCTGCCTTGTGGCAGCACAACTTTAATATATTTCTTCCTATTCCCTGATCTGTATCATGCTACCAGTAAAACAGACAATGCATATCTTCTACCTCAGTTAAGGCAAGTTTAGTAGTTGACTTTTCCTCCTTGTACCACCTCTAGTGCCTCAACATAGACCATCTAATTTCTTTCATACTTTGTACACACATACACACACACACACACACACACACACACACACACACACACACACANACACACACACACACACACATACACACTCACCAAGAAAGAAACTATCTACTCTCCTTTAGATGGTGCACTTGTGGAATGCTATAAAATGTATATTCTTAATCTTTCACATTTGTATATGAGTCTTCTCTGCAAAATTTTCTTCTGTCATCATGTCAAAATAGGTTTAACCTCATCCCTTGTTTTATGTGGAACATTATTTGGAAACTGACCTCAATTATAGAATGGTAGTCCCACATTAAGCAACTCTAAGCAAAAAAGAGAACTAAAATTCACAAATTCTAATGTTCACTGAGATACAAAGCAGAAAGCATGTCATTTAAAGTTTACTATATAAAAAAAATCCTTCTCTGAGATTTTATATAGTCTCCAACTATTGTTTTGACCCTTTATTATTTGTTTTTCCATACTGACTACCACTAAAACTGAGCGTGCTAGTTTTTCTTATTTGATTCTGTCCCTTTCATGATATTATCAGTGCCTCAGATATGTTTGCTCCGGATTCACTGCAGAAGTATAGCATTTCAGTGAAGCCAGCCACCATTTATAACACTATTTCAGTGGGAAACAAACTTTGGATTCCAAACAACTTAAATACAAAAGTTTCCCCAAGTGTCAAGACACAATTAGCATATCAAATGATTCCCAGGAGGAAGGAAGGAGAGGGCCCTGGTCCTGGAAAGGATTGATCCAGCATTTTAGGGGAGTACCAGGACAGAGAAATGGGAGGGGGTGATTGGGGAATGGGCAGAGGGAAGAGGGCTTATGGGACATATGGGAAAGGGGGAACCGGGAAAAGGGAACGCATTTGGAATGTAAACAAAGAATATAGAAAATTTTAAAAAAAGAAATGAATAATCAGGATGCAAGTATTAGTATGCTCTACATCTACAACACTATGCCTTGCAAGTCATTTGCAAGATGGCGACTGCCTGGATTTGAAGATCTCATGCTAGTATATTACTAATCACTAGGAGGAAAATAAGGAGACAATGAGCTTCCATGCCAGAATTTTTCTCCCTCATTTTGAACTGTGCTCCTCCAGTCTATCAAATTAGATTCATGTAAATCTGAACAAAAATTCTGTCAGTGAAACAGATGTTCTATTTTTAATCTTTTAAAAATAATTTTAAACACATAAGATACCAGTTAAGTATGCAGGTTACAGAAACATCTCAATAATTACAGCAATCACACTCCTAGAATCAAGTAGATGTATTGGGGCAGATGTTTTCTTTCCTGAATTCTATTTAATGGATTTTAAGTTTTCAGCTAGCAGTGGACTCAATCAACTTACCACTGCTGTGCGTCATCGCCCACAGCAATAATTAGCCTAAGGGAAGCAGAGGAGAAAATAGACAATCACTACTTCCAGGGTTGAGGCTGCAAAGACAGGAGCAATGGAAAGTTGCGAAGTGAGTAAATGAAGAGTTCTTTTGAATATGGACTTGAAGTGGCTGATGGCAAAATCAGAGTTCTATGCGGAAAGAAAGCACCGAGAAAAAAAGGTTGAATATGATATAGGCTTAGATCATCTATGTCTATTAGAAAAGTACAAAGAAGATGTAAGCATGTTCAGATAAGTGGATTTTAGAGTACGTAGATAATTTAAGAGCCTTAAAGGGGAAAAAAACAGAATAGAAAGATGATGACACAGTGAGACATGCACCTGTTATCCAAATGGTCTGAATATTGAGGCATGAGTTGAAGGTTTACCTAGCTGAGATAGTGATATCTGCCTGACAGCTTCCCCCATAGAGGAAACACAGACACAGACAGATATACAGAGACATAATATAAAGTCATATCCATACATAGACACGAGAGAGAGAGAGAGAGAGAGAGAGAGAGAGAGAGAGACAGAGACAGAGACAGAGACAGAGACAGAGACAGAGACAGAGATACATACCTACACAGGGATGTATGATCACTGGATCTAGGCAATCAAGGAGTTAAGAAACAGTCTGAATTAAAGCTCACTCCTGAGAGTTTGATCTGAAGAGACTGAGCTATTTAATTTCAGAAATGGAGAAGGTATAGGAATAACTTGCTTGGGATGGATACTAAAAATGATATATATTGCCCCGTTACTGCCCCTTTTCATTGGATGTGGTAGACCTGTACCACATCTGGCACAGAGAGAACCCCACTTCCTGATACTGTCTAGAGAACCAACAGGAGCAGGGTATTACGGAAGCATCACTGCCCAACACATAGAGTCCTGGAGCTTCTCTGCTCTGGGACTCACTACCCAGCAACCTGTACCACATCTGGCACGGAGAGGGCCCTACTTCCTGATTATCTCTAGAGAACTGACAAAGGCAGGGCATTCAAGAATTGGCAGGAGCAGGTCATTTGAAAAATGGCAGCAACAGGGCATTTGAACAGGTAGAAGTGGGGCATTTGAGAACCAGCATCAACAGGGCATTCGAGATCCATTAGCAGCAGATCATTTGAGAGCTAGCAGCCTGCAGGACATTCGACTCTTGCCAAGTCTGCCAGAGGGGAGACCCCATCACCTGATAGTTCCTGGAGAATCAGCTGTTTGCAGGGCATTGGACAGAAAGAGAATCCCAGGAGTACAGAAACACAGGCCTGCAGGACAGAGAAGTTAGAGACAGCAAGAACAGCTAACACTGGAGATAATGAGATGGCCAAAGGCAAACACAAGATCATTACCAACAAAAACCAAGGCAACATGGCATCATCAGAAGCCAGTTCTCCCACAACAGCAAATCTTGCATACTCTATCACATCAGAAAAGCAAGAACTAGATTTAAAATCACATTTCATATTGCTGATGGAGGACTTCAAGAAGGACATAAATAGCTCCCTTAAGGAAATACAAGAAGACATGGGTCAACAGGTAGAAGCACAAAATATCTTTAAAGAAATACAAGAGAATATGGATCAAAATGTAGAAGCCCTTAAAGAGGAAACACAAAAATCTCTTAAAGAAATACGGGAGAACATGGGTCAACAGGTNTGAGTGAGACCATCTGCATATATATTATCATTTCCAGTTTAATATTATCATAAATTCCTGAGTGTGAAACTAGTCAGTCTCTGGTTCCTGTACCTTCTTCCTGGCTATTTTTATTGTTTGTTTTGTTCAATGCATTTGTGTTAGTTTTTCTTATATTTTATTACTTTTTTATTATYATCTCTTAAAAAACATAAAGGTGAATAATGGAATAGGAAGGATGAAATAGGCTGCAGTATSGCTGGGCAGAGCAGAGGGGAGAATGAGGAAAGACATTTCCAAAAATTTATATGGAGGCATATGGCTGTTGAAACTTCCTAAAAATACACATATAAACATGTAAAGGGATTAAAATGGAGTTTCCTATAAAGAGACAATTCCCAGAAAAGACAGCACAATCTGATTAATAAAATTGCCAGTACAAAGAATTGGTCCAGAACTTGAYAGTAAAACTCTATTGAAGAAGACAACCCCACACATGAGCCACAGGACATGAAAACATCAAGCCTGTATCAAGCCTGTAGTATTAAACCAATTCCTGATGACTACTTATGTTCTGCACATAGATGAATGCATTTCTCAACCCTCATCAGAGAAGCTTCTCTTTGTAGTAGATTAACACACTAATCCACAACTGATCAAGATGTAGAAAATACAAGATTATAAAATGCTCAGCCCTAGTTGGGCCTTACAGCAGGAATTATTTCAGAAAAGTGTGTGGAAAGATTTTAAGAGCCAGGTGTTGCATGTAACTTTTGCTACCCTGCCTTAAGTCCAGGAATGGACTGTGCTACCAGCCCCCACCCAGAGATTATTGGATCTGTGGATGAAAAAACACACTCACACAGTTATTCAATTTCAACTTGCTTAATTGACAAGATTGCTGGGCGCCACCAATCTACTTCTGCAACTGTGCCCTTCCCAGAACTCCCAGCTCAGCACTCTAAATCTGCCACCTTTAGTCCCAGCATAATATCCCCAATATCCCACCTGTAGAAGTGGCTCATGGCTGCTCTGCCTGAGGCCTGAGCTCTCAAATGACTGGTTCACTTTTCTCCCCCTTACACATGGAAAGTTCTCTTTCTTCTCCCCTTCCTCTGCCACCTTGCCTATGGAGACCAGGAAGTCCCACTGATTCCTTCAACCCAGTAATTTCCCCATGACTTCTTTACTGATAGATCAACAACCTATTTGGGAACAGGACCTTAGCATCAGAACCACCCCCACAGCCAGAGAGGTAATGGGTGACTACAAGAAAACAATGTTTTGCACKTATCAGGACGAAATCAGAACAGTTGTTAGAGCACACATGGAGACCTAGCTAGCATGTCTGGRGAAGGTGGTAGAAAGTTCTTCCCCTAGTTAAACAGTGTTGGCAATTGATTAGTGGGTAAGAGACAGTTGTTCTATTTAAAGGTGTAGTCCTTGGTAGGAGGAGCATTATCTAGTGGATGACCACACAAATTGGACTTATTGTGTTAAAAACATGAAATAAGAGGGCACAAAAATGAATAGGAAGGGAGGGCAGTGTTATTCTGGGAAGAYTGGGGTTGCTGAATATGGTCAACATTCTCAAAGAATTAATAAGAAAGTAACTTTTGAAACTAGAGCACAACCTAAAACAATATGAGGACAGATTTATCCGATATACAGTTCTGCATCACACTCCATCCTTGAAGGAAGCCAGGTCAGGAGCAAAGATTAAAACCCAAATGCAGAACAGAAGCACAGACACGGAGGATCATTGCTTACTGACTTGCTTCTCCTGCTTGCTTAGCTGCCTTCCTTATATAACCTAGTATCACCTGTCCATGGATGACATCATCAATAGTGGGCTGGGTCTTCCACATCAATCATTAATTTGAAAAAAAAAAAAAAAACCAAAAGCCTCACAGATCCCTCTTTCTCACTGACTCCAGCTTGTGTCAATTTCACAAAAATCTAAACAGCATAACAAATTTAAAACTATGAATAATCATTGCATGTGGGAATGTTATTTACTAATATTTTCTCAGAAGCAGAATGCAAGGTCTGTTGATATTTAMCTCCTGGGCTTTATTTGTTTTGTCTTGGTAGGAACTTAACCTTAGGCAAATACAGCCCTAGTCCTACATCCTTGATTGGATTCATCCTTTGGGCAGTAGCCTGTAACCAGTCCTCATTTACCTGAAGAATGAAATAAGATACCTGAATGAGATTTTAAACTTTCACTTTAGTTGGATGACCACTTTGTCCAAACTTACCTAAACAGATATTTTATTAATTTTTCCTCAGATTAACCATTCACTTCAAATGTTCTTCTCATGGCCTCTCTATTAGTCTTTCAACATCCAGAACAAATGTCTCTTCATGCAAGCATATGTTCAAATATATCAGAGAACAAATGAATATTCTTAATTTTCAAAGATCAGTAGTCTCCTTTTTTGTTTGATGTTAGTATAATGAAACAGAATAGATGTGTATTTCAAGGTAAAAAATTGCCCTCTACAAAGACCCAAGTTGAAATTCTGACCATCTGATCTAGAATCACTGCTTGCTTATATCTCACTAGTATTCCTTAATTCTTTCAATGATCTATATTTATCTCAGGGGTTCTCAAATATTATGCTATAGTATAGACTCCTTAGTTTATTGCCAGATTTTAATAATAGTGTGACCTTTACTCTAAGTAGAGGATTTTAAATATACCGCTAAAATAGTTTGCCAAGCTGCTGAACAGGGGAGGTCACAAAAATTGTGGGGTGCAACTTTGTTTGAGTCACAATAAAATATTAAATTTATACTAGAGGGGAAAATCTAGTGTGTGTTAAAATATGTAAACAGTCTGCTGTTGTTGAACAGGAGGAG
The DNA here is from genome assembly GCA_002335545.1 of Apodemus speciosus. Classification (NCBI taxonomy): domain Eukaryota; kingdom Metazoa; phylum Chordata; class Mammalia; order Rodentia; family Muridae; genus Apodemus; species Apodemus speciosus. Next base: position 156,176 of record BDUI01000327.1, on the reverse strand, counting down.
AGCAAAATATATCCAACATTGACACAGAATTGAAGGGCAGCCAATGAATCAAATTTAGTCTGTGGATGCTTTCCTAGACACTGTAAATCATTGTTATATCACTGTAACGCCAACATCATAATTGTTACTGAATTCTTTGCTTTGGATTTTACATTCACATTGCTTCTGTGTGTGCCTCTAATCTATCTAATATTCATCCAAAATCTCTCATCTGCAATTCTGAAATTAAAATGTTCTGACAACCAAACATTTCATCTTAATTCATTTAATGATAAATCTGATATGAACTGATTAGTCCCATTTAAAGTGAAAAATTCATACATTCTGACAGAGATAATTTCATGTATTTGATTATGGGATGTTACCACAAACCCTCTGGAGGTTTCATGCAATATAAAAAGCATCTATGACTTCTCAGATGTCCAGCATATTCTGGATATTAAATCATACCTGAATCCTGACTTTTATGGATTGTATGCCTTTATTGAAAACTCAGCTGCAGACTGGAACAAACGCAGAGAGCCATATATTGAATGGAGCTCCAAGAATCTTATGGAAGAGTTGGGGAAAGGATTGAGGGCCGGGAGGGGATGTGAACTCCACAGAAAAACCAACAGATCAATTAACCTGGACCCTTGGGGGCTCTCAGAGACATAACCACCAACTAAAGACCACTCACAGGCTGGAACTAGGCTGCCTGGCACAAATGTAGCAGATGTACAGCTTGGTCTTCATGTGGGTTCCCCAAGAACTGTAGTGAGAGCTGTCTGTAAAGCTGTTGCCTGTCATTGGATTCTGAACACCTAACTGCCTTGTCTGACCTCAGTGGGAGAGGATGTGTCTAGTCCTGGAGAGACTTCATAGGCTGGGGGGACACCCACAGAGACCACCATCCTCTCGGAGGAGAAGGGAGAGGACATAGGAGAGGGACTGTGTGAGGGGGGCAGTGATTGTGATGTAAAGTAAATACATATTTTATATAATATATATTATATGAAAGAATTGAAACAGAAATCTTATAATGTCATAAAATAAAATATATCTCAAAACAGATAACCCAGAATGGCTGATATTCAACATAATTTTTCCAAAACTAGTATGACCTTCTGTGCTTCTTTAATTTCTTCGTGATTCATTATTGTGCTCAGAACCTGTGATGGTTTGTATATGCTTGGATGAGGGTGTGGTAATTTTAGGATGTGTACCCTTGTTGGAGTAGCCATGGGCTTTAATACCCTTGTCCTAGCTGCCTGGAAGCCAGTCTTCTGCTAGCTGCCTTTGGAACAAGAGGTAGAAGTCTYAGCTCCTCCAGCCATGTCTGCCTGGATGCTGCCATGCTCTTGCCTTGATGATAATGGACTAAACCTCTAAACCTGTAAGCCAGCTCCAATTAAATGTCATCCTTATAAGAGTAGCCTTGGTCATGGTTTCTGTTCACAGCAGTAAAACCCTGAGACAGAACCCAAGCTCTTGGAGTCATTGTGTTGGCCCATAGTCATTAATTTTTTAATCCCAGCTCACACCAGCACTTGCCTATACTTCAATGCACTAGTGTCCATATGACTTGCTCATCCTCCCGACATATAGATGTTCTTAGGACTTGTCAGGCACAAGTGTCCCCAGGACTTGCATATGCCCCATCCCTAGACATTCCCAGGAATTATTCCATCTTCAATATAGAGATTTCAGTAAGGCTTTCCCATGCATTGATTGATGCACAGCTCTTCCCCACATGTGCCCATGCTATTTCATTGCTTGCTGGCTTCTTGCATATGTATATCAGTCTTAAATGTTGCTTTAGTCTAGAAAAAGAGCCAAACATTTATTCTGTGCCATATATTCTAATGACATCTTGACTTTTGTTATGCTTATATTCTTTCTGTTCTATTCGTAAGACTCAGTTTCTCAACTTCTGTACATAATCATGTCATAGCAAAGCAGACACAATAAGTATTTACTTAATGAATACATTYAAGAATCCATGGAGCATAGATGTTTCTAATTAAATATGACCATAGTAGGAGATAAAATTTGTTGGTTTAATTTTTTGTTATATCTTCAGTATACATAGGACTAGGTTCTGTGGGGTATTTTCATACACATATGTAAAATAACCTGTGTATAACAGTGTAATATGTCAAGGTATAGTTAGAGCTTTTGTGATTTAAAATAACCAATGAGTGACTGTGGCAYTTGTATCAGTTTCAATTTCTAGTAAAAACCAAGCAGAAATTTCAGAAGATTCTTATATATTCCCTGGACCACAAAACTCATGCACCTACAATGACTTATCTGATTTCCCAGTGTTCATAGCATCCACTAAGTTTGACTCTTGGCTACACTGCTTCCCTGACACCACTTCTTTGTTTATAGTGCTAGCTCAATCCCTTTGTTAGCAGAAAGGAAAGGCCACCATAGAAAATGACTATTACATCAGAGTTCTGAGTGTTAGCCTCAAATTGAGGATGGTCTTAACTACAAAACGTGTTAGAAAAATTCTGAATATTAAATAGAAGCCACAGACCACAGTAATCTACCTTCCCCTTTCTCTATGGCACAGGTTGCTGTCAAACATTGCTAAAATGAAAGAGAAGACCAGTGKAGTTTTTATTTACTTAGTTAGTAGAGCCTATTGTAATACTGGAGAGGCAACAGTGGAGGATATCTAGATTCTGTTCACAAAGTGAACTAAACAGCTGACTTATGTAGCCCCCTCCCCCCAAAATGTTTATTTATACCAATCACAGAAGACTTTTTTTTTTTTTTTTACAAAAAGTCTTGTTTTTATACCAGTCATGGCATGGCACGTTTTGTACCATGTCCCAACAGTCCCTCTAGTATGGTACCATTATAGCATTAATGAAAATTGTTGTAAAGAAATATTGGTACAGGGTTGGAGAGATGGCTTAACAATTAATAGGACTGGCTACTCTTCCAAGGTCTTGAAGTCAATTCCCAGTGACCGCATGGTGGCTCACAACTGTCTGTAATGGGATTCAATGCCCTATTCTAGTAGGTCTAAAGATAGTGACAGTGTACTCACACCCATAAAATGAATAAATACCTTTTAAAAATGATCAGGATGATTGGCCATTTATAAAATATACATAAATAAAAAATATTGCTACAAGCCATTTAAAGTCTTGGCTGGCGCCAAATCTTAGGAGCCATGTTTGTGACTTAGCCGAAAGTAGCTTCAACTCAAAAGAACATTGAAAGTGGCTGCTGCTATATTGGATGATTAAACTGTCCTTTCTTTACAAAGAGCAGCTAGGACATGAGGGAAGCAACTCACAGCTGTCAATTACACAGAGAAACCATCCCATCCATCAACAAATTTGCATATTTACAGGAATTATACACTTCACAGGAATTCTTACAATAATAATCAGTTACAATGTTTACGAACTTCCCCACTCCACRCTACAGGAAGAGGGAGATGTCAGTTTCTATGACCTACATCTACATTTAATATTCACCAATCTCGTTAAAAGGGCTTGCAGATGAGACCAGTCTTGATCTGAGGATACAAATAGAACCTTGATATCATATCAAGTTCAATCTCTGTTCTTTTTTTWAAAAAAATTACTTAGTTAGTTGTCTTAGTTAGTTGTTTACCTCAGTTAGTTACCCAAGGATTTTAATTAATGCTGCCCATATGCACATAGATATGTTGTCATGGAATGAGGCATGGTGAAACTAAAGATGCTCCACTCCTAAAGAAAATCTATTCTTCCACTTGAACTGTTCATTGCTARTAGCTGCTCTGCTAGAAATGGTGTCTTGGGAATTGCTTCCCCATACATATGGTAGTGGTTAACTCTCTTCATCTTGTTCTGGTAATCACAGATGCTGTGTGTTCATGTGTGYRTCATGTCATTTCAGGTATACATTTCCCAGATTCCTCTACATCCTCTGCGTCTTACATGCTTTCCACYSGACCATCTTCTGCAATGTTTTTTGAGTCTCGTGGGGGGCATTAATACAATTGCCCCATTTATTGAAAAGCACTCTCCTCATCACTTTGTGTAAGTACCTTAAACAGGAATGGGATTCTACATTATCAACTACCTATTGCAATAAGATTCTTCTCAGACTAAGGTCAGTAGCAAAAATCCATGGATATGAAGATAAATGTTTCAAAGGCTATCTTTAGTGAATTTAAGGTATTCTCCACAGGAGGAAGTTCATACCTATTTTATTTTATGGTTGTGAGCCTAGCCTTTAACGGCTGAGCCATCTCTCCAGCCCCATACCTATTTTATAAACCTTGTCCAAACCCATGGCTAGGGAACTCATAGGCCATAGGAAAGAGTCTAATGTTGATTGTATAGTTCCGACAAGGTAATTCTGGATTGGGTAACTCRGATTTTCTTTCTTTTTGCAACTTAACACTTCAAAATGGAAAAGCCATTTTCTTATAGAATGAGAGGTTTGACYGGTCCATACCAAGATAAGATTATATTGTGCAATTTAGGCTCCACCTCCATAAGAGCATCTTGCCTCTTCTATCCATTTCTAGCATGTCCTATAATTACTTATAAGGGCTTAC
>BDUI01000327.1:124794-137503 GCA_002335545.1 Apodemus speciosus | reverse complement strand
AAAAAAAAAAAAAAAGAAAACTTGAACATGTTCATGTTTACTGCAACCATAAATATGGACTAGAGAGTCTGGAGAGATTAGTCAGCAGTTAAAAGCACTGACTACTCTTCCAGAGGTCCTGAGTTCGATTCACAGCAAGCACATAGTGGCTCACAACCATCTGTAATGGGATCTGATGTCCTTGTCTGGTGTGTCTGAAGACAGTGACAATATATATTTATCTTTTAAAAATATAGACTAGAAACTAAGAAACCTGAGTTCTAGTACCCTGCATCATTAGCTTGCTGGATTGTTTCCCATAAATGACCTGGCACTCTCTGAATCTGGTTTCCTAATATAAAATATAAGGAAACTTGGATAAAATGAGGGACTTAGATCTGAAGATTTCTACTAGTCTTTTGTCTCTACTATTCCTCATTCCTCAACTATGATTTATCAGACTTTACACAGGATAGCAATTATGTATGCCAATCTGAATGCATGCATACTGTACTGTAAACTTTGGGCTATAAGTTGCTCCCTTTAGTCCATAATATATTAACTTGGATTAACTTGCTTTTGTTCCTCTCCTCTTGAGTGTTTGGAGTGTTACTTGGTCTAAATTTTCAAGGAAAGTGAGGATTTCTAACTCACCTCAGAATCTCCAGTAATTACTGCAGTCCTTAGAACTTCTTACATCTATAACATAATCTACTCAATATCAATGGGTTTTTGCCTATCTAGTTACCAACAAATTATAGTTTATTGAATATGATATTTTTCTCAAAAATGGATGGGCTACTGGAAACAACACAATGTCAGGATGAAATTATTCGAATTCATAATGGAATCAAAGTTTACCTCCAAAATAATTGACTAGACCTTATCTTTTAGGTAAGACTGCACCAGCTGCTTATGTAATGATAATTTCAGTCCCTACTAAAAATTGTGACTCTTGGAGTCAAAGGATTGAAAAAAAAAACTCATGATTTCTAGAAACATGTAAAGAAAGTTATAGAAATAACAAAAATTCTAATAACATGTTTATACCACTCATATTACAGAGAAATAAAAATCCTGCCACAACTTACATTTGCCCTTAACAATGAGATTTTAGTGAAGGGGCTCTATTAAAAGCAGTTCTCAGAGTCACAAGCTAATCTTGTAAACAGCAAAGAGAAAATCTCTAGACCCATTATAGACTTCCTATTAAAATACTGGTATTTACCTTGGCCACTTTATTTAAAGAGTATGCATTCTCTGTATCTTAGATTTTATATTTAATGATGATTAATTGTAAAGGACACATGTAAGAGTAGAATACAGCTAAATGATGCATTTGTAATTCATGTGAAACAACATAATTAGTTCTCCAAGGGTTCATCAATATATTATTCTACTAAACAGAATACTTGAAAGTCCCACTTGAGTTTTAAATGCAATATGAAGCCTTTATTTTAAGCATGGCTTCCTCTGTGTAATATTCTCATAATTATTTTCAAACAACATGAAATATTAGGTTGATTACTTTTATTCTAGCTGTTATCCCTCATGCTGCAAAGAAAGCAACTTCATGAATTCAATCATTCACTTCAAGACAAAACTGAAATATTTGGGAGTTATAATTAAAATAAAAGGAGGAAAAGATCTGATTTAAAAATTATGAGGTATAAGTTGAAGGAAAATAACTCTTAATAGCCTATATTTACTAAAAAGCAGAATATATTCTTACTGCCTCCATCCTACAAATGTAAATAAATAGAAGTAAGTTTTAAGTACCAGGTTCGATTCCTGGAAATAAATTACAATTTTCAAATCTGCACTGACATTGTGGTATATCCTCTTTAAAACTCATATTCCTCATTTTGATATGTCAGAATGCAAAAGACATACTCCTCTTTACTTTGTGTTTAACATAAAAATAATGTCATTGCATGTTTGCTAAACTTCTAGGATTAGTTACTGAGTGCCACATAGCTGGTATATTTTACAAATGTTCTATATATATATATGCTGTATGTAGAAACTGTACAACTTGGATTTATATAGAGCTGTTTGAACTAGGGATTGAACCAAAGCACTTATCTTTAATAGCCAAGCACATTATAAGTTTTATCCTTAGACTACATAGGGATTTTGATAAAAGATTGGTTATGGTCATTTATATTCTATTCCTTCTATACTTCCTGGTAATGCAATTTTCATATACTTTGTCTGTTTTGGGGAAATACCTGACCTCAAAGAATACTTTACATTTTTGTTGTACCATGTCCTGTCAATGTGGACCATGGAATGAAACCTCTGAAACTTTGAAATCTTTCCTCCCTTATATTATTTCCCTCGCCTATCTGATCCTAGATATGTAAAGTTAACCTAAACACCTGAGGCAAAATGTTCTATGATACTTTAGAGATCACTTCAAGTTGCCCTCTTAAACAGTACTGCATCCAGCCAGTAGGTAGGAGAACAAGAACTTAGATGGGTGTTATGTGACACCATTTTTTAGAAAATGTACTTTTTCACATTTATCATCCCTAAGATGTATCTAGAAGTCATTAGCACATGTATTTTAATCATACTCATTTATTTCTTAGTTATAGATGTATGTATGCATGCATTTATATGTATATGTATTAGATTGGATCATATGTGATAAAATAAGCTTCTAGTACTTCAAGTCTTTTGATATAACAACACAATATATAAGATACTCTGTACATGAGTACATGTAACTTTGAGATAATTCAGTCCTTCTATTATTTATTCCTATTATATATTTTCTATTATTTCCATATAAATAATAGGCCACACACTTTAGTATCTTGTGACCTCATTCAGTGCTTCAAATAGAGAGAAGCTCAAGGAAACTGGGTCAGAGATTAAAATCAGAGTCCATTCAGTTTCTACTTTGTGTAGATTAGATAATGGATAAATACAGAAGAAAAGTATAGATTGCTATGAAAGCCCTTTTATTAAACCATGGACAACCAAATCTTCAGAGAAATTCGTTCTTCAGAGAACTTAATGCAATACATGTGGCATAGAAATATTAGTTAAAGAAGGTGTGTGAGAAGAATACTGAAAGATACATGGCAAGAGGAAGATGAACAAGCAGAAAGAAATACTGATATAAAAAGGAGAGCAGTGAGTTCATTCATTGGGAAGAGAACATAAAGAAGTAAGCATATCGGATGAAAATAATAAAAAGAGAAGCCAAACCAGCCTAATGGCAAAGTAAGAAGAGTAGTAGAAGGTATGACAGCTATATGCCCCTAATCCATGAACACAACTGTGTGGTTATTCTATTACCACCTGTGGCTTAAAAGCACCAGTGCCCATGTTATAAGTGGACCATTCCAGTTTTGATGAAGCCTGGGTGAAAAACTATTGCAACAGTGCTTGCCTGTGATTTCTTAACCCCATACCACCTAAGAAAGACTCATACTGTCTCTGTTCTTTGAAAGTAGAAAAACATCCTTTATACGACATTAAGCATCGACAATATATCAAAAGACATGGTACAAAGAGAATATGATAAAGAAGACAATGATAACTACAAAGTGGCTAAGTCAAGACAGGGGGAAAGAGGTTAATATGGGTTATTTCAAATGCTCCAGAGAGAGAAAAGCATAAGGGAACCAGGTCAGAGATCAGAATCAGAGTCAATTCAGTTTCTACTTTGTATTTTCTAAAGAATATCACCACAGATAATAACTTCTCAGGAATAATATGTCTTGAATTCATCCTAAATCCCAAATCAGGTTCAAATTTTCATCCTTAGTTATATCACTCACAGGATGACATACTAAGGTTAAATTTCTCTTCCTCCTTTTCGACAAATCAAATCCATTCTTCCTTCCTGTCAACAAATCTCACAGTATTCCAACTTATTTGAATGAATTCAGTCAAGACCCCACTGTCTATGGTACTGTTTACTTGTCCAACATTTCATAGATGGGTAAGCTATAATTAAGTTGTACTTTCTATTCATTTTGTAGTTTTGAAATATGAAAAATGTAGTAGGCCTTTACTTTTGAATTATTGAATATATGATTCACAATGAGTTTTCTGTCTTCTAAGATATCATCATACACAAACGCTTTTCCTAATTAACTTCGAAGGAATTACTTACATGGAAGTACAATTCGCATAATTTGTACGAGAGCTTTACAACAGAATTAGTCTCTTTGTTTCATGTCATGTGAGGATAGGATGCTAAAACATAATATGATTTCCTTTATTTGTTTCTTTTAAATAGATGAGTGAGTCAAAGACTAAGAACAGCAAAGCAAATTCAATGTGTGTTAGTTACTCTTCATCATTATGAAGATATATTCCTTCACCATTTTTAGTATTTGAATTCTACCAGTAACAGTCTGGTATGATTTCTACTACCTAAATTTGATGGTTTTCTTATATTTCTTTGGTTGTCAGAGGGACAATGCTTGTTTTCCTTTGGGTAACTTTGTTTGTTTCTATGGTTCAATGATATCGAGTAAGCATTGATTCACTCACATTTTGGTTATTTAAAAAGCAATGGATTCCGAACATATCAGACTGGGAAGGGATAATATGAAACAAAACAGTAACCATGGCTTAGATATATCCTTTTTTCCCCAACAAGAAAATGGAAAGGTTAAGATATATAGCTAATGTACCATTAGATTTATTTTGGGAGAAGTTGCTGGATATTAAATATCATGCACCATGACAAAGAAAACTCAATCCCTAAAACGTAAAGATAGTGACAAACACACCAAATAATTCATGTAAGACAATCCATTAATATGATAAATAAAGCCGGGCGTTGGTGGCACACGCCTTTAATCTCAGCACTTGGGAGGCAGAGGCAGGCGGATTTCTGAGTCCGAGGCCAGCCTGGTCTACAGAGTGAGTTCCAGGACAGCCAGGGCTACACAGAGAAACCCTGTCTCRRAAAAAACAAAAACAAACAAAAAAACAAAAAACAAAACAAAAAAACCCCTGCTGTTAGTAATTCTAAAAAATCAGGTTTGGAATCTTAGTACTTAAATAAAATATTGAGTATGATGGCAGATGCCTGTAATCCCAGCTTTATGGAAATAGTGATCTAGATAGATGATCTCTAGAGCTTACTAGACAGCCAGTTTAACTGAATTTCTGAGTTCCAGGTTCAGTGATGGAAGTTGTATCAAAAACTAAGGTAAAGACCTATTAAGGAAGACAACCAATGTAAACCTCTGGCACACATGATAACACACATGTGCATACATACACACTAATGACTATGTCCACTCACACCCCTCACATACTTGAGTGTATTTGCATTTGATGGAAGTTGTATCAAAAATCAAGGTTTGAGGAGCTGGAGAAATGGTTCAGTGGTTAAGAGTGTGTACTGTACGTGCAGAGAATGTTTGGTTTCTAGCAGCCATTTACACAGCTCAGAGTCAGCTGTATCTCTACCCCCAGGGGCTTTGATACCCTCTTCTGTAGGCACAAGCCCTTGCACACATATACATGTCTATATACCAACTCAAAGATACACTTAAATATACATAATTAAAATTCTAAAGTAAAACAAACCATGTTTAAGGAGATAATGTTCCCCGTTGCTTCAACACTGGGGCATAACCTTGAACATGTATTGGGAACTCTGCTCCTTACTTTCTCTCCCTTTCTCTCTCTCTGTTTGCTTGCTATCAAGAGGTCAGACATTCTATTCTTTCACATACTCTGTATCATAATATTTTGCCTTATCACAGGCCCAAAGTGATAGGTTCAAGTGACATGAACTGAAATCTCTGAAATTGTGAACTCAAATAAATATTTCTGTCTTTTACAGTTATTGATTCAGGTGTTTTGTCACAGTGATGTAAAGCTGGCTAACACAAATATTTAAATACTAGATAAGCTCTGGGCTGACTTTGCCATTCGTTTCTCATGTTTCTGTGACTGCAAGGAGAACCATAGAACAGTGGTGCAGGGGAGGTCATAAAACCATAAGTCATTTTCCTGGGCTGTAGTAAGATTAGAGAACAAATTTCAACAAGACAAACTTTATTGGTACAGTAAGGTTGGAAAGCTGTTTCTCATCTGTAAAAGCTATTCATTTCTCTATGTTAAGAAGCATCTAGCCAGGCAGTGGTGGCACACACCTTTAATCCCAGCACTTGGGAGGCAGAGGCAGGCAGATTTCTGAGCTCAAGGCCAGCCTGGTCTACAGAGTGAGTGCTAGGACAGCCAGGGCTACACAGAGAAACCCTGTCTCRAAACAAAACAAAACAACAACAACACGAAGTATCTAACTTAAGTCAGGTTTATGTAAAACGCTGCCATTTCCATCAATTATTTTCTTAAATTACTCAGGATACTCTGTGTATTTCCTCTTTTTATCGTTTCTTTTATAAAAGAAGTACAAATCAAATGCAATTTATTTTTCTTGAGAAGATATACTGATCTCCATTCTGAGTTTTCTAATAGTATTATATATTTTTCTTCCTGAACAGAGAGGAGAGGAGTTTGGGAGAAGGAAGGTAGCCTTCTAAAAATTTTTTTTGTAGATATGGTTTCTTGAACTTTAATTACCTATGTGCTCTACTGGGGACAAAATTGGCAATCTGTACTTACAAATGTGTAACTATCAGTTAAAATGAGGCCATGTTGAAAATTTGCCCTGAGATATTTAAAGTACACCAAGTTTTGACTAAAATTTACATGTAAGTCAATGCCAAATGACAAATTTCAAGCTTCAGAAGTTCAAACATTGATCAGGTAATTGGAGCTTCAAAGCCACAAAGCTGGAATAAGGACTAGTCAACAAAAGCTGTATAAAAATGCACCAATGAAATCTGGTCACCTCAAGCAAAAATCAACCAGGCTTAACAATGGAGAATTCCAATGTCACCTCTTTCTCTCTCTCTTTTTAAACTTCTTAGGAAAATGAGAGTGCAATCTCAGTCAAAAGGTTACAACTAATTTTCAAACAGTCTGTTTATTCATTGCCTTTTTACTTAGTTTACCTACATTTCTTCTTCCTTCAAAAATGAAATGTAGAATAAATAAGATTATTCTCAGTTTAAAAAAGAAGACACTGAAGGTAAGAGATTTATCTGAGAAAACAGAAGTAGGAAATGATGGAATTGGATGTTTTAAAAATTGTGAATCTAGCTATCTTTTCTCCACTTTAGGCTACAAAGACATTCTAAGGCTTTGCTGAGTCAGACAGGTTAATATTTGATGAATCACCTTAGGTGTGAGACAGGTTCTATGGCCAGTCACACTGAATTATCTCTGGTATTTACAATATCACTTTGACATCCTAAGCATTTTCCTCCTTGCTCATCAAACTTCATGCTCTTTAATTACATATTTGCCTATGAATAACATGCRTATCTTATTGCATTACATACAGCTAACATTAATGGATGTTGTACTATAAGCTACTAAGCATGTGCTATTGTTTTAATCTAAGACAGGTTTGTTTCCCCATTGTGTAAACTGATAACCATGATTTTTAACTTTACATATTCATCCAGGCATAAAAAAATATTGTCCAGATTAATAGGATATTGAATTAGAATGTAATATCTAGTATATGTGGAAGCAATATAAACAATCACAGAAAACAACCTATTTACAAATCATGAAAGGAAAACAATATCAATAATATTTGCTATGTACTGGTATTATAATCACTAGCTACTATACTAAGTTATTTATCTTCATTATCTGATTTAATTCTCAAAACAATTCTATTAGATAAGCATTCTTATATATGTTTTATGCATGAGCAAGTCATGTTTAAGTGCAAGTGGTTAATCTAACTTCCAACAACTAGCAATGTTGAAACATGGATTCGAATCTAGTTTGGGTAGTTAATTATTGCTCTTTAACCACTGTACTTCCAGTAATTCAAAATTCAATGGTATCTAGACACATGAGCTAAGATACTTGTTTAAATATAAATTTCTTTTTGCATTGTCCTGCAAATTTATAGTTCTTTCTTTGGTGCATTCTAGGTAATTCTTATACTGAGTGTGTGTGTGTGTGTGTGTGTGTGTGTGTGTGTGTGTGTGTGTGTGTGTGTTAGACATTGAGAAATACTGCCACACATTATAATGACATAGCTAACACTTTTCTCATCATATTAATTTCAAATGAGTCACTTTAAAGCAAATCATACATTTGAAGCTCTCTCTGCATATCTCTCTCTCTCTCTCTCTCTCTCTCTCTCTCTCTCTCACACACACACACACACACACACACACACACACACACTTTTAAAAATTATTGTTTGGCTTTAAATTCATAAAGCTCATCGGTTCACTGTAGCTGAGAAATTGTAATGTGATATGGTTTGATGTTAGACTACTGATATTTTCATATGGTTTCATATGTATAATATAGGTTCAGCCTGCTCAATGAGGCCAAACAATACTTTGTACTTGTCTATAAATAGAGGCAGCTAGACAGGTAACTAAGAGAAGTCAGAAAGGAGAAGTGAAGATACATGCTAGAAAAAAAGGGAAAGGAACTGAATGAAAAGATTGAGTTACATTTTAACTTAAATAAGTACATTTCATTCAAAAGGCAAAAAGGTTCTGATTAACATTTGTGTTCTGACAGCCGTGTGTCACTGGGTCTGTTTAGGTCCTTAAGTGAAACGACAGGGCACACAATCCAATTGGCAGCTGTGATTAAGAGGTCCGCCAGTGAATTCAGCATAAACTTTCCTTCCTGATAACTGGTGCTTTTTTCACATGAGCATGGAACCACTCCTCCCTCAAAAACCCAGGGACAGGCTCGACTTTCACCTAGTGTTTAAGAAAATGAATTCAACAACCCTTAAATAATCCAAGCCCATACATAGCTTTTCAGTAACAATGACTGTTGTCTTTCTCTACTTGTGAACTATTAATCTAGTAGGAACACCTTAAAAAATTAAAAGGCTTTTAAGGAAAAGAATCACTTTTGTTCCTATACAAAAAAACAGCAAAAGAGATCCTCCCTGGACAACCTGTTAGAAATCAGATTATTCCCACCAAGCTTCTCTATTATTCACCTGTCAGTAAAATATGTCCTCTCATTGTTTCAGTTTGAATGCCTATTTTTATCTGACTGGAGCTATATACTCATTTTTGTATTTATTACCAAGTTCTTTAGGGTACCTCCCCTTTCTATGCCCCCCACTTCAGCACATGTTTTTCTGTTCTAAAAAACTGGGCCACATGCCTCTGAGGAGAAAGTAGTGCATTATTTCATTCCCACCTTTTCTTCTTTTTTGGCATCTCTGAGGCCTGCTATGCCCAGAAGTGCTTCCACTCAAGCTGGACCATCAAATCAATTATCACAGCAGTCTGCTTTCCAAGTATGAGTGGCAATGAATGACAACAGGCAAGGGAAACTTTCAGCTTTGATTTGTCATTGGTAATGTAAATCTGTTTTGGGTCCTCCTTTTATATCTCAATTTCTCCCAGTATCTCTCTTTCTTCTCTCTCTCTCTCTCTCTCTCTCTCTCTCTCTCTCTCTCTCTCTCTCTCTCTCTCTCTCTCTCTCTCTCTCTCTCTCTCTCTCTCTCTCTCTCTCATTCCAGAGGATCTAGTGTTTGGCCAAAGTCTTCCTCTTATTTTCTGCAGCTGCATTGAATCAAATCTTCAAAGAAAAGCTTCACCTTTGTGAGGGAAACTCACAGGAGGGAAAATAGTGCTGGCAACCATTATCACTCTGAAATCTCTTCCTGCTAACCTCTGGATCTGATTGCTACTGCCTGGGAAGAGACACAACAGCATTGCATTCTTATTCAATGAGGCTGTTTAAAATTCTTGCCTGCTTCTGTATTTCAAGCTTCAATTGTTTTGTGCTTAATGTTACTCATTTCATATCAAGTTCCTGGTTATTGGAAATACTTTAATTTTTAAAATGTTATTATATTCTAGCTGTTTGAAAAGACTGAGAATGCTATAAAGAGAGAGACTGGTTTAAGCAAAGCAGAACTAGCGTTTCTAATGCTGTGGGTACTCATTAGTCCAGCACTTTTGGGAGGATAGCTGCAGTTTCTAGTATGCTATAGTGCTTTGCATTTCTTTCTTCAAGCTGGCAGCAATGCTTCTCATTGGTCAATGGTGCCAGCCTTTTACCAATTATATTCATAAATATTACTTTTCAAAATGAGTCCAAAGCAGTAACATCACTTGAAAAGAGGAGGCAAAAAAATAAATAATGCCAAATACTGTTCAGTAGAAATTCAGTTGTAGAGACTTAAAATATATACTGTCTTGATTTTGTCCAAGTAAGTGGGAATGGTTCAGGCTGTAATCAGTTTAAGTAGCGAATTAAATAGCCAGTTCTCATAAATATTCCTTTACTGTTTTAAATACTCACCAAAAGCTACTTTACAACATACATTCATTGTTCTCTGTATGGGGTGAGATGGTATGTGTAAAGATTATAAGAGTATGAATTATAATCCTCATTACCCCCAAACAAGCCAATGGAGAAGACAATGACAAAGATTTTCTTCTTTAACCAAAATTGAGTCTGGTTCCTTGGATGTTCCTTTTTGACTAATCCTGACCCTGGGTTTTGCCTTGAGACCATTTTCCCTCAGTCTTTGCAAGAATTCAGATGGGTTATTTCAGTGACAATACAGCACTTTAGGTTTCTGATAGAATTCTGTGGATGTCTCAGCACTTTGGATTCCTATAGCAAGAAACCTGTCAAATCAGTTAGCAAGAATTCCCACTTACTACCAACATTTGCTCTTAGAAACTTTCCCTCTGCTGACCCCTACCATACACTCTGGATGCTAAGTCCCACTTGGCATTTGTTATATTTGTGTTTTAAGTCTTGCTTCTTCTTTTTTTTTAATGAATATATATATTTTTTGTAAGTCTTGCTTCTTGACTACAAATCTTCCTCTGAGTGAAGTCTGCCTTACTAATTCAACAAGTTCCATAATAATTTGTAATAACAGTCCAGATATAAAGACAAGACTGTAATAAAGAGTAGTATTTAATGAGCATTAGGGTCTAAATCTGAAATGTCCCCCAAAGGCTCATGTTTTGAACCATTTTTCCCCCAGCTGGTGACACTATTTTGTGAAGCTGTAGAAAGTTTAGGATACAGGGCCTCAGTGACAGAAGCAGGCTATCAAGGGGTGAATCATTGAAGGTTATGTGGCTTTCCTAATTCCTTTACTTTGCTTCTAGGTCTGTGGTAACACAATCTCACTCATCTGTACCTCCATGAACTTAGTAGCTATGCTGGAATGAAACACTTGGAAACGATCAACCAAAATAAGTCATTCTTCTTCGAGTTGGTTCTATTGAGTAGTACAGCTATATCAGTGAAAAGAACATACACAAAGTGTTGAGAGCATTCCACAGAAAGCATACATTATGAAACTTTAGCATGGGATGTCTGACGCCTTCATGGGCTAAATGTAATCTGAGCTAAGCATGACAGAAATATGGATTGAGTTTTCACAGGGAGAAAGTCAGAGACATTCTACTACCAAAGGGCAAATAAAGAGATTAATTCACTCATTATAAATGTTCTTAAATACCTAGTTTTGAGCTGAAAGGTTTTTGAAATTATTTTTATAAGTGGTTAACTTAGAAAAATAAAGAAAAATTTGCATAGAGTAGAAAATGGCAACAAATGGAAGATAAGTCACGAAGTCTCTACACAGCTTATTTGGCTTATGGATATATGCTGAGTCAAAGGTTGTGCTCATCAGCACAGTAAAACTATAAGAAATATGAATGTATTTCTGGTGGAACAGTGCTGTTTGCTTGTTTTAAGACAAGTCTTCCTGTAAAACCCAAGATGGACTCAAACTCAGAGTGCCCCTGCCTCTGCTTCCCAGGTATTGAGATTATAGGCTTGTATCATCAAGCTTAACTGGATTAGCATTCTCGTAAAATAATTCCTAGTCTCCTAAAGAATTGAGAGCTATTCCAAAGGTCTCTTTCTACACTGATTTATTAAAAAAACATACTGCACTGAGAGCAAACACTGTATAGCAGCTCCAGTCTTTGAGTGGGCTAATGCAGAGCTGTATCCCTTGGAGACTCCTTCCTTAGCTAGCACCTACATCTTCTATTTTCCTAGGTCTGTGTCAACAATATATAGCTAACCAAGTGACTTACAGCAGAAGAGTATTTATTCACAGCTCTAGAGGAAAGAATTCTAAAATACCAGCTGGTAGCATTGGTTCTTTCTGGGAGCTTTAAGGAGAGCTTATTCCATTCTTCTGGTTCGTGCTGGCTGCCAGCGACCCTTGGGAGTACTTGGTTCCTGCATGAATCACTCCAGTCTCTGCTTATATAGTTTCTATCATATTACTCCTATGTGTCTTTGTGTCTCCAAGTTTCACGTAGGTGTCTTATGAGGATTTAAGGTCAACCTTGATCCAGTATGAACACATTTTTAACTTGGATATATCTGCAAAGACCCATTCCATATGATCCTTTGCAAATAAACTCTTATTCACAGAAACAAGGGATCAGTAATTCAACATATTCTGGTTCATAGCACATTTTAACCCACAATTCTTCGACAGCCAGTTGATAAATGATTATTTCCCTATGGAGAATTACATAATCTATTTCCAGTGATTCATTTCCCACATGTATTGCCTTTTAAACAAGCAACTTCATACAACCCATGTACTAAGCCAACTGACTCCAAACTAAAATGTCTGATGTCTAGTTTAGTTTTGGACATATTAGATCTGAGTTAGATATGT
>BDUI01000327.1:104549-124119 GCA_002335545.1 Apodemus speciosus | reverse complement strand
TTTTTTGCCGTGTGTGTGTGTGTGTGTGTGTGTGTGTGTGTGTGTGTGTGTGTGTGTGTGTGTGCATATATATATATATGATTCCTATATCAAATTAGAGTGCCAGTAATGGAATTATGGATAATCTGCCTTTCTTCAAGAATAATATAGTATCATAATATTCTAACCAAACTAAAGATGTAATAAAACAATACCAAAAATATATGGAGGAGATGACCAGAGAACTCAGAAGATAAAAGTACTGTCTGCTTTTCTTGAGGACCTGTGTTGGGTTGCAATCATATACATGGCAGTTCGAAACAATCTGTAGGTCTTCTTTCAGGTGATCCAATACCTGCACTTTCATGGACACCAGGCATGGATGTGATGCACTCACATGCATAACAATAAATAAGTCTTTATAAGAACAATTAAATAATCCCCCCAATAAGACATTACAACCAGGAACTAAGAATTTATTTATCTTTTCTGTTTCCCATAGCACTAAATTATTTATGAATTAATGGAATTGGCTTTTCATCTGTCTTGCCAAATATATGGAGATGCTTACTTCATGTTCAGAAAATGGAAACTATTTAAAATTAAAGTAGAGAAGCACCACTTTTCAAGTATATTATTTTGGGATACACTGAAAAAATTAACTGTGTTTCTACTAAGTTATTCAGCATTTCATTCAAAATATTCTTTACATAATTACATTTCTCAGAGCTAACTCTAAGAACTGCAATTCCAAATTAGGTGATTCAAGTACACCTATATTCGAAGATGAATTTAGCAAATTTTAGCATCATCCGCTTGAAAATAGAGCTGTGGAGCAATGAAGTAATGTGTTAGAGATTAACATAAACAAATTTACATAATAAGAGACTCAAAGGCGAAGCAGAATGTCACATTCTTTGGGGTTTTGAAAAATAATGCAATCTGACAAATAATGAATTGTAATGACCATGTCCAATCAGGGTGGAATTTAATTATGGGTTTTCCTACTCCTAAGAATTAAGAGTTGAATGTAAAAGTATCTTTTATTCTCCTGTGGTAATTGTCATCTCAGATTCTTAGAGCCTCAGTCTGCTAACCTAGGCCTAACCCTGGAAGCTTCTGCTCTGTACAATCTTATCTAGGCCTAGAATGTTTTCAGCCCCTAATACTTGCTGCTAAATACACTTGCCTTTCTAGTTCTTTCTGGACTCTGTCTGGCTGATTCAACTCAGGTGTTCTGGCTCAGAGTCCTCTACAAGATGACTGATTCAATCTGGCTTCTCCCTCTATGCTTCTCTTGAATTGCTTTGCTTGATCTCAAACTAACTCTAGCAATCTCTTCTAATCTCCTGGTTTCTCCTTCTTCTCAGTCTCATTCTGTCTTTACCAGTGTCTGCCTTGCTCTTTCTTCAACTGTCTGTGAAACTCTCCTAGTAAAACTGACTCCTTCTTTTCTTCTATTTCTCTCTGTCCTGCTCTCTCTTAACTAGCCTCCCTTTCCTTTCTCCTCTTGCGAGAGTTAAACATATCCTATTCTGTCAAATCTTTCTTTGATTTGTCACTTTTTCTGCCACTCAATTAGATATCACTTCAAACATGGGTGCTTCTTTCTACAAGCTAACTTTATCCTCATCATTTGGGATTTAAGGACCTGTCTATGTTTCAGCCAGAGGGATTACAGATATGTGCTAAGAGCTGAGCTACAACTGGAAACAGGGCTTTTCAGTAAAAGACACAATCTACAGGTTCACAATGTGATCAAATGTCCTGCAACAGTTGAAGGTGTGGAGAGTATACACATTGTGTTTTGAGGAATCTTTATGTACTTGTGAGAGTACTGCAAAATTCACTCATGAAATGATCACCCTCACAAGAAAGTTGTAATCTAAGGTAACTTCAGAAAACTCCATGAATGAATGACTTCCTTAGAAAAGATTCTGTCTTGCATGTCTCATTTTGCTGAGTCATTCCTAGAAAGCTGAGATTTTTGTCCTTTATGATTTAGCTGAGAAAAGTAACTCTTTATTATAATTTTTCATTACAAATTTCACTAAGATCTGTACTTGGAAAAGTAGATATTACATGGTTATTAAATCTACATTCTTGAATAACTTCATACTTTACTTCAGTAGTCATACAGTGTAAGTGTCCAAGAAGAAATTGTTAGGGAAGTCACTAATTTTTGCATATACTTCAATTTAATAATTATCTATTTCACTTCCTAAAAACTATAGAGCTGATTCACTTGCATAACTTTCCCCCAATGCAATGGATTATATAATCTTAAAAGGCTATTTTTAAAAAGTAATATTACTCATTCAGTAGATAAAAATTAATTCTACAACTCAGATTTTTGAAGCCATATCTCATACACTTTCTGTAGAAAAGCACTATTAACTCCTTAAATATTGGTTGAAATTCAGAATTTCAACTCTCAGACCCAGGAGACATACAATTCAAATTAGATTAGGCAAGGTGCACACAATGGTAGCAGAAAGGATTCTTAGTTGTGTACCTACTACACCTTTGCTATTTGCTAACACAAGCCCAAGCTGAACTTTGCTAGTCTGTTCTGAGATGCTGGTTGGAAAAGTGGCTTCTCTGTGTTTTAGTCTTTTCCATCATTAACACTAAATGATTACTCCTCTTGACTTCTGGTAAAACATCAAGCTAGCTACAGCTGATCACTAACAACACCATGGTCAAATATACAGAAGTATTTTGTTGTTTTATCCAAAATATGTACTTGACTTTTATCCATCTTTACATTAGTATGATGTAATTTATTTCTAACCACAATAGGATTAATGAGGAAATACAGACATTTAACTTTGAAGATAAGACTTAGATGATAGGAAAGTTTTCTCTCAAATACTGGTATTAATGAATTGGCTTCTCAAAATACAGTAAAACCCCAAAGTGCTAAATTTTACATATAATGTATATATGAGGTTTTAAAAATATTTTCCTAATGATATGTCCTGGTTGGGTTTTTCTTTTCCTTTCCTCTCCTCTCCTCTCCTCTCCTCTCCTCTCCTCTCCTTTCCTTTCCTTTCTTTTCAAATAGGCATGCTATTCCTATTCCTATTAGGTTTACAGTAGTAGTGCTATTGTGTAATTAATTAATTTGGGAAGCATTACAATATTTCTCAAAATGACCTCGAGATGCAACTTGACAACTGAATCTACTTAGCTGGCATGGTAATTAAAATCTGCACTTGCACTTCATGACAGCATAGCACTTACACAGCACCGACAACAAGCCATTTTCTTGGCTAATATCTGATTGATGGCCCATTCTTAACATGCTTGGAGAAAGGCATTAATAAGAAAGCCCATGCCTCTTTTTCTTTCTTTTTTAATAAACCTTGCAATATCTATAGATGATCTCTATTTCAGATGACTCTAAGTAGCTAAATACGAATAAAAAAGAACACCTTTCTGGCTCATTAAGGCAATTGCTCAGGATGTCATTAGCATTACCTCTCTTAAAGTGCAGTACAGGATGCAGCAGGTCTTATCTGCTGCACAACTAATAGCATAGAGCTACCTTTTGACAGCAGAACTAAATTTACATACTTTACATATTCAGTGAATAAAGGACAATTTACATTAATCAATATGCTACATTTAGGGGCTCTTCCCCCATTTGAAATTTGCCTGTACACCATGTAGGCCCAGTTACTGACAACTACATACAGAATGGATGAATTGTGTCAAGGCAAAAGAGGGGCTTTACCTCTTATTTAGTCCTACCCACTTTTGATGGAACAATTGTAAATTATGCTTCAGAAGATAAATAGCAAGTCATGCCTGAAAAGATGAGACACTCAGGTTTTCAGCATCAGACTTGCTAGGCTGACTACCTGTCAGATAAGGCTGAAGCTAGGATTATGTCTTGAAAAGCTGACAAACCACAGATTTTTATCACTAAATCAAACCTGCTGAGTTTAAACTCTGTGAACTTTAATTATCTCATATTTAATTAAAATAAAAAAAAACTAGGCTATGTTAAAAGTGGAGGGCAGGGGGAGGTCCAGGCAAGGAGATTCAAGGAGCTGTTAAGGCTGAGGTGATTTCATTTCCACAAATCAAATTTCTCAGTTCTAATAAAGCAAGTTTACATATAGAGGCAATTCAAGGAATCATTGGGCCATACGATACTAGAGGTTATCTAGTCCATCCCTGAATGATACTCATCTCATTTGTTCTCAAAGTTGCTGCAGAAAGAGGTTTCTGCATATGTTGAAAAGGTTTCATAGTGGAAAGGGCTGCTCAGAAGAGAATGAGACAATGAAAATTTTTATACTTCACCAATTAAGAGATGAGAATATTATGTGTTCCAAAAGGCTGCATTATTATTACTTTATTAAGGTAAGAAAATATAATTACCAGTATTTTCAGAGTATCTTGCTTCTTAGTAGAATAATCATAAATGGATTATTTAAGCAGTAAGCACTTTTTACCTGTTGAAAAATTTATATGAAAGCTCTTGCAGTAAATGTTTTGGGTTTTAAAGGATATGGGGTGTCTGCCACAACTGCTCAACTCGGCCATGTAAACATGTAAATGGATGAATGTGGCTATGTCCCCAAAATTTTATTAGTGGAAAGACAAATTTAAGATAACATTCATGTCAAAAATATTGCTCTTCTTAGGGTTGTTTTCCTTTTTCTCTCCAATAATTTATTTTTTATTCACTTGACATCCTGGTCACAGTCCCTCCTTCTCCTCCTCCCAGTCCCTCCCTTACCAATCTCTCTCTGATTTGCCTCCTCTCCATTTTCTCAGAGAAGGAGGAGTCCCCTGCCCAGACACCACCCTACCTGGGGCATCTAGTCCCATCTGGATTAGGAACATCCTCTCCCACTGAGATCCAACCAGGGAGTCAAGTAGGGGGAAGGAGATCCAGTGGTAGGGAAAAGAGACCTAGAAAATCACAGCTCCAATTGTTAGGGTCCCACATGAAGACCAAGCTGCAAATTTCTTACAAATGTGTAGGGGATCTAGGTCCAGCCTCTGTGTGCTCAGTGATTGGTGGCCCAGCCTCTTGGGTGTTTTCCGAACCATTTAAAAATGTAAAACAAAATCTTAGATTTTGGCCTGAATTTGGTCCATCTATAGGTTGGTTTGTCATCTCCTAGGGTACTCTACATATAAATCATTATGAAGGGAGCCATTTTTTTTTTTTTTACGATTTCTGGAAAACAGGCTAAAAACATTAAAGAACTCCCAAACAATATGAAACAGCATGTTCAAAATGGCTATGTGTGGGTTATCTCACAGGATTTAAAAGAGAACATGCCTATAGTGGTTACTATGGAGAGGTTGCAGTAGGATTCACATGTAACTAATTGTGCCAGCAGGAACTGACTGCACTTGTGTTAACTCCAAGTGGGGTAAATGATAGGACCCATTTATGGGGAAGTAGAAGACCCTGTATAAACAGAATCAATTAGAGAAATTAATTCACTCACTCAGTAGATAAGTATTGATCACTTCTTTATGCTTAACATAACAGACTGTGATGAATCCTATGTAATGCTTGTATTGTAATCACTCAGTCTTGTTAGAAGAAGAGATAAGGAAACAATTATAGTTCAGCACAAAATATGAACATGTGTTAGCACTGAAAGCCTAAAGCCTTATGAAAATATCTGGGATAATTTTTTTTAACTTATGTCAGTGCTCAATATGCCATCCATTTACATTTAAGGAAGAAATCTGTGATTTCAATCTTAATGAGAATGCAACTGAAATAGAAAAAAAAATATGATCTCTCCTAGGCCTGACACAACAGACCTGTGGTACAGAAGTGCAAAAATTATATGAATTTCCTGTAAGTAATTTTCAGAGACCCTTTGAAGATTATAATTATAATCCTAAATTAGAACAGGCTTATTGTCTTCCTGGGTTGAGTCACTGAGATGGAACATTGTCAGTGGTCCTAACAATGGCCATCTACCTGTCTGAAAGCTGCTTCAGCAATGAGGCAAATGACCATGAAAATGCCTAGAATGTTAGAATGTTTTTTTTTTCATCAAAGATCTTTAAAAAAGTATTTATATCTACCTGCATAAGATAGCTCAGAATCAATAATGCTTGGAGCACAGCATGAATTTTCAACTCTGTGATTTGAAAAGTCTTATAAGAATTTCAATGACTATTTCTATCAATTAATCACTCACTTTTAAAAAAAAACTACAATGATATTACTGGTTTTGTTTGTGGCAAGAACTAAAATATCTAGCTAGAAGTATTCCTCATAATTTGACCAAAGAAACTATGAGAAATACTGTAACTCTTTCACATGATTCCCTAAATAAAAGCAACAATATAAGGAAGGAGCATGTTGTTTGCAATCAGACAAACTGATGTTCAAATGCCAATTTGAATAGTCAGTAGGTATGGCCTTGGACAACATACTTCTCTTGGTCCCTATTCTTTTACCTCTAAACTACAGAAGATAAAAACTGATGCTCTGGCACGTTGTATAGATGAAATGAGATGGTTTACATAAAACACGTGTCTGTCTACCAAATGCAAGACTGGGTAGATCCTAACTTCATTCTGTTTTTTAGTGAAAACTTCACTGCAATTGTTTTTAGGACACTCTGCATGAGCAGCAGACATAAACATGTCATTTGCTGTGTACAAATATAAATTCAATGAGTATAAACGAGGGAACTGACTTACATATGGATAACTTTTCTCCTAGGACTGTTGCAGGTAGCATATGAGCAGTGCTAGTTAACCAATTCCACTAGAGGAGGTACCCTTTAAACTTCCTCTTGAATGTATGATTGCATTTTCGCTCTCATTTTAAAGCTAGCCTGCTATAGATTTCTTCTTTTTTCTTTTGTGGGATGGTTCAAGACAGGGCGTCTCTACATAGCTCTGGCGGTCCTGGAACTCATTCTGCAGATCAGGCTGCTCTTGAACTCAGAGATCCTCTGTCTCCTCTGCTCAGATTAAAGGTGTGCTCCACCACTGCTCAGCCCTAGCTCCCTCTTTGAAAGCACAGTCCTTCATAATGGGCAATGGTGAGAAAAATCAGAGGCAAACAAGTTTCTCCCAGTAATGCCTCTATTTTCTATAATAGACAAGAAATATTTTATGAATTTTTGCACCCTTAAGATGTTGGAATACCAATACCGCCTCTGTTAATAAGCATGTCATTCATGCTTGTGTACTCAGCATTAGAATGCGACTTCTTTAGTAAAGTATATCTATTTGGAAGGTTCTCTGAACTAGAACAAGCATGCCCCTTCTGTGAATAGTAGCTACCATGGTCCAGGAATATATTCTGCTGTTCTTTTTTTCTTCTTAACCTGAATATGTCATGCACTTTGGGGATGAGTATGTTGCATGATTTTTTTTAGCATGATCTTAAAATTTTCATTATATTGCATTATCTCCAAATAGTCTATACGTGTTTCCATTAAATGTACATTCACTAGCACTATTGCACAATGAATGATTTCTGAATGGATTAATTGTGAAATCAAAGTTATATTTTTCTACATAAAAACAAAATGATTTTCAAAATATCACAAAAGTAGAATAACAACAGGTAAAACCAATCACAGTGCTATGGATCACACCTAGTATGCTGAGAGTCTAAAAAAATAAGGCTTAAATAACCAGAACTATAAATACACATGCAGAATTCAAATGCATAATACTCATATATGCAAAGAGAGAAAATATTTAAATACTATGCCAGTTATTGGCAATCACCATGATAAAACACCTAGGGTATGTCTTGTTCTTTCATATTAGTGAGGTTCTTCAAAGCATGAATTCATTTGAATATAGTGAAGTTATACTTTATTCATATAATGCATACACATGTAATATATGTGACAAAACATGTCTATCTTCTTGGCTTTTGTTTTTATAGAAAAATCACTTCAATACTAAAGAATATATTTTCAAAAATCATAATCAGAATCTAGAGATCATGTTTAATACATTATTATCCTGCTCAATATGTAGACTCTGCACCAAAAAGTAGACATAGAGTGACAAATGAATAGATGCTGGAAATATAAATTTGTAAAATATATTACTTTCCAAATTCTATATAGTCTTCCAAAGTATATATTTCATTAGTTACCATGAAGACAGAAGTCAGTATTAAGGGGCATATAGCACAAATACCACAGAAAGAAAGGGAATTTGGTAATGTGAGTATGTCACCAAAACTTTTGCTATTTAATTATCATAAAAGTCATGTTGTATAACTGCTCAATCCAGTTTAAAACAAGTCAAGTCACTTATATATCTGTTCATGGTTTAGTCTTTTTGCACAGAGATTATGTAGTTGAAAAAGAAGAAACAAATAGAAAACGTCTTTGAAATGTGTAAAGAAATAAATTGATATGACATTGCACTTAAGAACATACAATTAAAGTATGGCTAATTATGGTGGCACATGTTTATAACCTCTGAAGACAGAAGGTTGAACTGGGAAGACCAATACTAACCAGAAATATATAACAAGTTATAGGCCAGCCTCAGCTACATTGTGAAGCCAGGTTTCAGTGAAACAAACAAAGAAACAATGATAACAACATATAATCACTAATAGTGTATTATTAAATAATTTTATACTTGAGCTAATATAATGTAAATATATTTTAATCAAAGCAAAGCACAGATAATACATATTTTTATTTTACTGGTTGTCATGTAGTCAGGCTGAATATATTATATAGTAAAGGAACAAACTAGTTATTGCCAATGCTCCAACTCCACTGCACTCCTGTTTATTTCTTTGGAGAGTAATAAGTTAATGAATAGGTACTACTTTCTCTAATATGGATGTTCTTCACTGTTAGAATCTGTTGAATTCAGTAATGAATATATATTCATGAATGTGCACTTGTCTCAAAACAGGGGTTTAGACAGTCCACTCCATTAAACATAAGTTTATTTTTCTCCCAGGTGTCAGCCAGGGAATCAACATTCTGGTCAGTGGCCTTTTCATGATGTTTGTCCCAATAGATGCTGCTTGGAAATCAACTGATGCTTAATGGAATATATTTTTAAAATTTCTACTCAGGAAGGAAATAGTTTCATGAAGAACTAGTTAGTTAAAATGTTAGAAATGAATATATATAGATTCCTCAATTAAAATGTTAAGCTGCAAGAAATGAAATCAAGAGTTAAGCAAACCTATATAATTTGCTTTTTATTATATACTGACATTGTATTGATTATGCTAATAATTGGCACCTGTATATCACCATCAACTTGATGTTTTTGTGGTTGAACTATTTATTTTCATTGTCCTCTGAAGGTTTCTTGCATATTTGATAAATACTGCGTGGTCAATTTGATTCAGTTGCAATAGTTATGAAAAGCAGGTATTTATGATCTGGTTCAGTGATCCACCCTGAGCATTGTACACTCTAAGCATACAAGTAATCACAGAGGTAGCTAATCAGTATTCATATTTTAATGTTGAATAAAGTCTAAAAAGCTATGTATCTCTGAATCTTAGTTCCCTTTACAAGTATATAATAATTATCATTTTTTAAAAACCTCTCATTTACGTGGGTAGAGAGAAGACTCAGTGATTAGGAGCTCTGGTTGCTCTTCAAAAGGACCTGGATTAGGTTCTCAGCATCCAGTCACAACAATTTATAACTCCAATTCCAAGGTATCTTTTGCTCTCTTCTGATCTCCACAAGTACTGAATGCATGTGATACTCAGACATACATATAGACAAAACACCCATATGCATAAAAGGAAATGAATCTTTTTTTAAAAATCCTAATTTGAAGCACTCTATATTAAATCAAAAGTCAATGGCAAAAATTAAGCTGAAATAATGTAGAGCAATCCAGAAATATGGCTGGTGTGCCAAGGGATCACATCCAAAATCCTTGGTCTGTGTGATCCAGCATGATACACCTTTATTTTCTCTGGCTAGAATACAGATATGCCCATAGTACACACCTTTTATCCCTCTGGCTGGAATGCAGACACACCTTTGGTGCCCAGGTTTAATCCTAAAATATGCCTTTCAATTGAGGGGCAGACAAAGTAATAAATCAGAGAAAGTTGACAGAATGAGTCAGGGTAAAGGATATAGCCAACTCTTAAGAGAACAAACAGGAAAGACAGGCTACTTAAGAGAGCAGCATGCAGAGAGTGGGGGAGGGAGAATCAGTTTTACTGAGACAGGTTGAAGGAGAAGAGAGAATGAGCCAAAGAATGAGAAGGACTCAGAAGATTGCCAGAGTTAGTATCAGGCCAATCAGAGCAATTCAGTGAGAAGCTGAGAGAAGCATCAGTCAGCTTGGAGAAGAGTTTGAGCCAGAACAGCTGAGTTGAACCAGCCAGAAAGAGTTCAGAAAGAGCTAGAAAGAGTGAGATTATTCAATAGTAAGCCTCTGAGAAAACAATTATGTCTGGTGAATAAAAGTTATATTTACAAAATAACACTCGTCTTAAAAACAAAATATACATGACAATATGAATTAAATATTAGGCATACTTTTGCCAAATTTTGAACTTTAAGTGGGAGTAGATGATTTTTTTTTTTTTTTTTTTTTACTGTTCAGCTAAAAGCAACCAATATTTGAACAACTTCAGCTTCTTCCACTAGGAGAAGATACTGGAGCTAATGCATATAACACAAAACCCTACTTCATTACAGACTTGGCTACTTGTATACCTTGACAACTATTCTATCCTGTTCATCCTAGATGACTATGATGGTTACTACGAGCAGTGGTAGTGTTCCTAAGTGACAATGGCCAAAGGCCTATAGTTAGAATATTATAATAGCCTATTGTTCTAGTCTCTGAGAAAAAAACAAACAAACAAAACAAAACAAAACAAAAAACAAAAAAACCTCCCTGGTATGGACTGTATGATGGCAGTAAGGACACAATGTACAAGAATCCTAAGTGGGAAAAGCTTCCTTCATTTTTCTAAAATGTATTTTCCTGACAGCTCGGTATGATTGACAGTTCTTACACACTGACCTAATGAACCCTCAGCCTGGAAGCCTTCACACATTGCCTGATAAGCAGTGAACTGAATTTTACTATAGGCATCATTCCTAAGCTCCAATGATCTGACTAAACTGACATGGCCTCCAAATACCACTGTGAACATTTATTGCAGACAAGTTGCAGTAGGGATGTTATCAAACTGATTTTCTTCAGCCTTTATAGTCTTTAAATCAACACAAATCACCTTGTTTTGCGTTTAAATTAAACGTGTAATTGCATATTCTCCATGGAAGTATGCGTGGTATGTGCTAGAATTTTGCCTCTTAATATTTTGCAAAGGGATGAACTATGGTATATGAAAATACCATATAGGCATAAATGTATATTGCAACTATTTGCTTTTGCCGTGTAGATTATGATATACATACTAAAAAATTCAAATATATATACTGTGGGCCTGGAAGATGGCTTAGCCATTAAAGCACTCACTACCAAGCCTGACAACAAGAGTTCAATCCCTAGGACCCACATGGTGGAATGAGAAAACAGATTTCTGCAAGTTGTCCACAGACATCCATATTGTTCTTTACTATGGCTGCATGCACATGTGCTCACATATATGATGAATACATATAATTATTAATTAAAATTAAAAATATATTGTTCATCTAATTACTTTAGTCTCTGTTCCTTTCGTAACCATTAGAACCATTTATATGAAGTATAAAGATGACAGGATGCAAAACCAGTATAGGAATGACTTAGAATTATACTTAACACCAAGAATGTGCCCCTTGTAATGCAGACTGTCAGAGAGAGGGTAAACCTTATTTATATGAAATATTTGTATAGCATCTACAAAAAGAAATTAGTATAAAACTGACAAGTGACCTCCTTTGGAGTTCAATAAATATTATGGGACTTTAGTACATAGATGTTATTGTTAACATTTTCAACTTCTCAAAATCTTTTTATAATGGAATATGACATCTCATATTSTCAGACTAATTAAAGCATTCATTCATTGCTCTAAGCCACAGATGAAGGAAAGGGTGTGTTCATTAGACTATACTGTTCACATAGAATTATAATTTGAACTTGAAGTTGTCTTTCACTTCTCCAAGAAGCTATGATGAATAATTTTCACAGACCAACACAGTTAATTCAATTAATTGTTCTATGAGGAGGATTAGCTTCCATATTGCCCCCGGAAGTATACTTTATGTTATGTAGTATATCAGTATCTTGTAAATGTGGCCAGGTACTCATATGTAAGAGGTTTATTTGGGGTGTTATTGCAGGAAATATTAAAAACAAAAACAAAAACAAAAACAAGAACAAAAATGACCCGCCAGCTATCCTGCCCCTGCTAGGCCATTTATCTCTTCTGCAGTCCTGACAGCCCACCAACTCTCTAGCCCCAGCTGGGACATATCTCCAGCAGGGGGTCCCAAATACTTCTCACATCCATGCAACATCCCCCGCACGCCAAGATCAGCCATCTCAACACCTAATTACCCAGTAGAATCAAGACTCTTAAAGCTTAATTAACCAACAGATTTATACATCAATAAAATCACAATTTACAATATAGTAATTTCAGAACCAATTGATAATGATAAAAGCTTTATCCCAATATTGCTAGCCTTGTTGTGAAATCATAGCTATTTGTGGCTGGAAATTGCCACATGGGTTCATGTCCACCTCCATGGTTCTTCTACCTCCCATCTGGGACGCTCCCTCTCTCTACAACTCTTAGCTCTGCCCCCTTTCCCTGTCCATTCACAGACCTTCTTTGCACTAATGTAATTGGACAGGGAATATTCTGCGACAAGGTGTTAATTAAAATTCTGAGGCATTCCTATAGTGGTATTGTTTGGTAAAATTGGTCCATTTGTCTGTCATTCTTTCTTACTTCCCTTTTTTCCTTCCTTCTTTCACTATCCAGTTTTCTTCCTTCCTTCCTTTCTTTCTATTTGTGAGGATTTCTATTTATTATTTTATTTTAATTTTTTTGCTTTTTAAAAACTGGATATTTTCTTTAATTACATTTTAACTATTATCCTCTTTCCAGGTCTCCACTCAGGAAACCCCCTGTCCCATCTCCCCTCCCCCACCTCTGTGAGGGTGCTCGGCCACCCACCCACTTACTCCCACCTTCCTGTCCTGGCACTCCCCTACAATGGGACACTGAACCCCTATCAGACCAAGGGCCACTCTTCCCACTGATGTCCAACAAGGCCATCCTCCTCCACATATGCAGTCAGAGCCATGGGTCCCTCTGGGAATAAGAAAAAACCTAGGATAGGGAAAACTATACTTAACAATAAAAGAACTTCTGGGGGAATCAGTATCCCCTACTTCAAGCTATACTACAGAGCAATAGTGATAAAAACTGCATGATATTGGTACAGTGATAGGCAGGTAGATCAATGGAACAGAACTGAAGACACAGAAATGAACCCACACACCTATGGTCACTTGGTCTTTGACAGATGAGCTAAAACCATCCAGTGGAAAAAAGACAGCATTTTCAGCAAATGGTGTTGGTTCATCTGGGGGGTTAACATGTAGAAGAATGCAAACTGATCCATTCTTATTTCCGTGTACAAAGCTTAAGTCCAAGTGGATCAAGGACCTCCACATAAAACCAGACACACTGAATCTAATAGAAGAGAAAGTGGGGAAAAGCCTCTGACATATGGGTATAGGGGAAAAGTTCCTGAACAGAACAGCAATAGCTTATGCTCTAAGGTCAAGAACTGACAAAGGGGACCTGATAATATTGGAAAGCTTCTGTAAAGCAAAGGACACTGTCAATAGGACAAAATGGCAACCAACAGATTGAGAAAAGATCTTTCTTTCTTTCTTTCTTTCTTTCTTTCTTTCTTTCTTTCTTTCTTTTTTAAGCCACAGTCCCTGTGAGAGGCAGCAGTTTTATGTACCCTGTGATATTATCTGTGCCCTAGCCAACTGACTCAAGAAGAACAAATCCACAGGCCACAGTCTGATAGCTATTATGAGAATCTGTACTAGGTCAGACCAATATTATACAAAGCAAAAGCTATTTTGCATTGCACCTGTTTCAGTCATGTTTACAAGGGCAACCAACTGATAAAAAGAGGTGTGGGGAGCCACAGAAGAATAAAACCATACATGATTAGCAAGAACAACTTCTAGTTCTAATTTTTCAACATGGGGACCACTTCAAGGCACTGTCTGCTGATTCCTGTTGTTGGATGTCTGAAACATTGCCTATACTATGCTACAGTAAATCCTCCATTTAATTTCATTCAAGTCTCTACTTGTTTTTTCCTCTCTTACAAAAACACTAGCCTTCTATCCCTCCCTTTTGTTTATTAACTAAAAACTTACAAAAATAATTCTTTTTTTTTTTTTTTGGTTTTTTCGAGACAGGGTTTCTCTGTGTAGTCCTGGCTGTCCTGGAACTCACTCTGTAGACCAGGCTGGCCTCGAACTCAGAAATCTGCCTGCCTCTGCCTCCCAAGTGCTGGGATTACAGGCGTGCGCCACCACGCCCGGCCAAAAATAATTCTTAAACTGAGGAATCATTAGATGCCTACAGAGATTAAGCAACTCACTCTGATAGCCACACAGTCAAGGACTACAAACCAGATCTAATTCAACACAGCACTTGTAAGCTTAATATGAATGAATACACAAACCTTGTAATTACTTGACTGACTTGGGTAGTTTAATAAATCTCTTGTTTGCTTCTTTTCCTAGATAAAGCAAAATGTAGTAATGATACATAATATATCTAATAGGAATGTTTCAAGAACTAAATTACTTAACTATGGTGTTTTCAATATGCTCATCCCAGGGAGAGTCACTATTAGAAGGTGTGGCCTTGTTGGAGGAAGTGTGTCAATGTGGGGGTGGGCTTTTAAAGAACTTCCTCCTAGCTACCTGAGAATGCCAGCTTGCTTCTGTTGGCCTTCAGATGAAGATGTAGATCTCTCAGTTCATCCTGTACCATGCCTGCCTGGAGGCTGCCATGCTCACACCTTGATGATTATAGACTGAACCTCTGAACCTGTAAGCCAGCCCCAATTAAATCTTGTCCATTATAAGAGTTGCCTTGTTCATGGTGTTTCTTTACAGCAATGGAAATCCCAACTAAGACAGTTACTATATAATTTAAATATTAATAGACCTGATTGAACTGGGGGAGCAATTTTACCATAAAGGACAAGAGGTCTAGAGTAAAACAAAGGGAGAAACAACAACAATAACAACAACATCAATTGAAGCCAAACTGAATTTCAGTCACAAAAAGGTGGAATTAAGACCTAAGAGTCTATTAGAAGATACAGGTGGAAATGGAACCTAGGTGAGTAAAATGTCTACCAAAACACTTGCTTTGGAGGAATGCAGTGCTACACTGACTAGAGAAGGATCCCATTTCCAGAAATCTAGACTGAGATGTGATACATTTTCTGACTTAAATTCCCTTAAGCCTCTCTGTAGCTCTTCAATAAACAATCAGTTTAAATAGCTTCTTGTCCCTTGCAATCAGAGGGGGCTTAATTAAGTAAAATGTTTATTAATATTACTTAAGCACTCATATAAAATGAAAAGTAATTACATACACAGGGCCTAGAAGATAAGGGATGCCCTAGATGCTTCCTTTCTCAAAAATATCTTCTCAACACGTTTCTTGTGCTGTCAATGAATTACCCTCCTCTTTCTCTTTCTGGGTCAAAGTGCTTTATCACCATCTTATCACTGGGAACTAAATGTCATAGGTCTTAAGAATGAGTAATTAATCATTCTCTATTCATTTAGCATCTTTGGATTCATTTTGTTTAACATAGTAGATAATAGTTTAAGTCTATATTCTTCCAATTAAAATGTGAAAATGTTCTTTACTGAGGTCTTTTATCCTTCCAAGGCTGAAGAAACTTGAGAGCACATTGTATAATTACTGCCTTGAAAACTACTTCTGAAAGCAAAGAAACAG
Organism: Apodemus speciosus; assembly: GCA_002335545.1. Taxonomy (NCBI): domain Eukaryota; kingdom Metazoa; phylum Chordata; class Mammalia; order Rodentia; family Muridae; genus Apodemus; species Apodemus speciosus. The sequence goes on along the minus strand of BDUI01000327.1, from coordinate 108,185 downwards.
CAACCTGAGCACAAATCAGAAGAAAAATAAGTCTGCTGCAAATTGTAAACAGCTTCGGATGATTTATAGGAAAAGAGTTCTACAAAGCTTCCTTAATGGTAGGATATAAACAGTTTTTACTGCTATTTAGTTAAATGATAATTACAAAACTCATTGAACTGAATGCGAATTAGGATTGTCAGACAAATGCTTAGAAGGGGTTAATTAATTCATACGAACCACACGGCTCAGCTGAAAATAGGCTCATTATTCTAAGCCACCAGCATGGTTTGTTTCTTAGTACTGCCCTCCTTTTGCCACTTCATTCACCCTATTGCACCCCCACCCTAGGAGCAAGTGTCAGGAGACAGAATATTTAAAAGGAAATGTGAGCTAAAAGCATTTTTGCAAGGGTACATCAGGGGTACAAAGATGTCCGCTGGAACACCGAAATGGAAAGATCGTTTATTAGTACACCATGGTTCAGAACATCCCGAAGGGTTCAATATTTTCATTACACATACAAATATACCCCCTCCTCCTTTTCAAATGCCTCATTACAGCTAAGCCTGGAGCTTTTTCCTTAAAAAGCTTTCCTCTGAAATTATTAATAATATGAAGTTCCCTACAGGCTCAGGGTATTATTACAGTCAAAATACATCAATATGTATATATACGTATATACTTATATACTCTCTTTCATACTATTTTAAATAACAAAGTATTTAGTAGGAACAGTAAAGAATTTATAAGCTATACACAGAGAAGCCTAGAGGAAGATGGCAATATCCCAGATGCTCAGGAAACAGCTCTTGAAGCTTATTAGGTGGGTGTAGGAGACTGTAATAGGATTATGAGTTTTGGTTTAGCCTGTCCATCATTTCAAAATCCCCATAACTAAAGGGAATATCTTCATAGGGGTCTGAGTTTAATATTGAAGCTCCTTTATTTAATTCTTCCTATTTTATAATGCTGAGTGCTAATTAGTTCCATCTACTTTCTTCAGGCTTGTCAATAAGGCAACTTGGAAGCCAAGAACCTGCTGAATTATGGATTAAGCAGTTCTGTAACAGCATATTCAAGCAACCTAGTTAGCTGCTCTGAAGCTGAATGGTATTATAGGCATAGGGAAGCATAGAATATCCTTTTGTTATCTTCTGCTTAAAAGCAGGACAATTACTCCCTACAAGTAAACTTTCTTGTTGATGTGTTAATGAATATCTTAGATACATAAAAGGTAAAATAATATTACTTTTGTTTCATGTGTCTAAGAAGCCAATTAAATTCAGAATATCTATACTACCCGATGCTAAAATTGACAAACTAGTCTTGTTTCTTGCTTTCGAGTTTTTTAAATGTAAAGGCAGGAAGGATTGAGATGTCAACACTGAGTGGCATGACTGTAAAGTCTAGCTTCATTTTTAATGAACCTTCATCCCACTCTTTCTGAGCCTTCTCTATCACTTTCCAACTTTAGCATTTCAATGGACTCCGTCCTCCTCCAGATGTACTGGAGAATCAGCCCTTCAGGCTCTTTAGTTCTGTAATATGGAGTGTTGAAGATAGATTGAAGTGGTACTCTCATCTTGGCATCCACAGGTTAAACTACTAGTGTGCAGACAGTCAAGCAAGATGAGAGTAGGGCTGGAAGGTGAACCCCAGCTTCTGATTTCTCTATCTAACACTCCTTCACATCTGTTTTGCCATAATTGGTCTTTTCTGTCATGATCAGACTTACAGGCCCAACTTAGCTACTGAAGTAACCCTTCAAAGACCTGGAATACTCTTCCATAGACACTAGGACACTAGTCTTTTTAGCTATGAACAATTAAGCTGTCAATGAGACTTTACAAAATTGTGTATATCTCACTTACTGAGTGTGCTCAGATTTCCTCTAACTCCCAGCTTTTCTTTCACTATTCCTTTTTACTCTTTCTCATCTTCATTAGTTAATTGATAATTCATATAATATATTGCGACCATATTTCCCCCCATTCTTGCCATATCCATATTCTACCCTAGCCACAAAACTTTATTTCCCTTTAAGTCCATCGAGTACTCATATACTCTTGTATATGTGGCTTTCCACTGGAGCTTAGCTAACCTACCAGAGGACACACCCTTAAGAAAAACTGACCCTGTCTCCCATCTGCTATCAATTAAAGGATAGTCTGGATTTCAACTGTTGTAAGAATATGTCTGAATCACAAGTTTTACTATTTGCTTTCATCGGTATAGCAGTATTTTATGTTCCTCTGTGTTAAACTCAGCCCTCCACTCCCTCTCCTAAAGGTCAATAATTTTCTAATCATCTCCTTCCTTTATTAGCACCTTCAATCTGTTCCTATTTACTCTTGCCTTTAAAAAATTATTCAGGGACTGGAGATATGACACAAAGGTTAAGAATGTTTGCTGGTCTTACACAGGACTTGAATTAAATTCCCTCACAACCACTTTTAACTCAAGCTTCAGGAAGATCCAACACCATCTTCTGTTCTATGTTGTCATCAGGTACATATATGTTTACAAACACATATACACAAAAACAAACAAACAAGAACAAATCAAATAGCCAAAAAATTAAATTTGTGTGTATGTGTGTGTGTCACAGAGTGCATGTGAAAGTCACAGGGAGACTATGGTGTCAGTTCTTTCATTCCATATTTACATGGCTTCTACCCCTTTAGCCATCCTGCCAGCCATATTCTTGGCTTTCTCAAAGCAAAGTCATAAAATAATTGATAACAATAATAGGAATAATTATATAATGGTGACTGGCTAGTGCTGAGTGCTCTAAAATACACTTGTAGGTGTTCATAGGCATTCACTCTGCTCATAGAAAGTCATGAAGCCTTGGTATGGTTTTTGTGAGTGTTCTACCAAAGGTCTCTGAGTTGTCTGTACTAAACAACCTCTCTGTTTTATCAGCAATACAAAAGAGAAACAGAGACAGAAATAGACAGAAACACACACACACACACACACACACACACACACACACACACACACACTGGGTCAGTCATGGCCCATACCAACCTCCAAGCCCATCCCCAGTGCTACACCTCCGCCAACAATGCCACACCTTCTTGTCCTTCCCAAACAGTTCCATAAACAGAAGACTACTTATTCAAATATTTGAAGTGATAGGAGCCATTCTCATTCAAGCCATCACATAAATGTTCTCATAAAATGAAAGAAGCAAACATCCTTTTTTATAGTCACTGATACCTTCCTCAAGGCCCTACATTTTAAAAGTAATATAATAGGGGTTAACATCTAACATATGTATTTATGGGATGGGGAATCACAAACATTAGACCACAGCAACATTAAAAACTCTTGTAGAGAGTCTCATATGACCATAACTGAACTTTATTTAGATTTTTCTAGCTTCAGTGAAACTCACAGATAACTGGATCTTGGATCAATATCTTGACTGCAACCCAAAACAGATACTGAGATGCAATCATTCAGTTAAGAGATAAAATCATTCACCTAAGTGGTAATTAAATCTCATAGAAACTGTGAAATATTCTTTTAATAATTTCACACTACTAAGAGTTATGGTTAATATGTTTTATAGTAATAGTTAATACAAGAAGAAATGTTACAGTTTGAATATGAAATGTCATGTAACAATGTGAATTGAGTCATATA
>BDUI01000327.1:78692-90636 GCA_002335545.1 Apodemus speciosus | reverse complement strand
TTACCTCCACTTTGATGATTTACCTCATGCAGGGTTTTCTCTATAGCACATTGACAAGTCAGAATGCATTGTAAGTGCTGAAGTTAATTGGCAAGACCTACTTACCCAAGGACAGACAACTTCCTTGCATTCTGGGGGCTGTTCATATAAGATAATAAGTCACATGTTTTAATTTCTATAAACAAGGTGGGTTGTTTCACCTGACCAGTATGTGCTTGATCACACATAAGGCAGAGAGGTACATAGGCAGGAAGTAGTTCAGGATGTGTGCTTGCCCTTGATTGGATGGCAGTGGAAACTACCACAGCCTTGTGGGTTCTGCCTTTACTATCACCTGACTAACATAATCGAGTATYATTCTATGGGAGTGCTGGGTATGGAACTGGCTAGTGTCCATCTTCCAGGCCAATATTAAAGCTTGCTTGGATTAGACAATCATGGATTTGGTCTTTCTCCGCACAACAGTGACACTACTATGATGGAATTCATAGACATTCTCATTTGTGTTTTCAAAAGACTGGTTTGAAGTTGCTAATTCATCCACTCCTGCCCTGTCTCTTTTATACTAATGAGGTGCTGCTAAAATGAATTAAGGTGACAACCAAGCTGTATGGTCTTCTACACCTCACTGAGGCTTTAACATCATTTATAAAGTTAGCATCCAAGAGACATCACCCAGGCATAAAAGCACTTGGGTCTACCTTACAGCTCAAATTTACATGGCCAAAAGAAGCAAGAAGGTATGATGGTGTAAAACAACTGCAGCTGCAATATTTCTGAAGTAGGACACTTAGCAAAGGGCACAGGCTATTAATGTTTCTAGAAACATCATGTTTAATTCCTCTGTGAAAGATTTAGCAGCTTAGTGGAAAGATGCAGCTAAAGGGAAAAAACAGTATGAAAGAAGAGCTTTGCAAGGAAATTTGCTTAAGCTAATATTAGAAAGAAAATAATTCAGAAATGGTTGCCTCTAATAATCTCCTACCCCAAGGCTAGAAGAAAAGGTCATAGCTAATTGGTACAAAAGCAGCTCTGGATATTTAGGAAGTGGTACCCAGTGATGAATTTCACCCAAACACTACCCTTTACCTGCAATTAAGCCATGGCAGATATCACAAATTATACACCCCGCCCCAAGAAGCAATAAAATAGCATACTTCAGAACTGAACTTCTTTTCTCTTTAAAAACATTTAAAGTCACAATTAACTTTTATAGCCCAATGAAGTAGGGGGACAGATACATCATAATGGTAGAACAAAAGTAGCAAAGTAAACTGAGTCATATAATACAGAAATATTTTTTTACATAATTCCATTTAACACAATCACAATTAAAGACAGTACTTTTCTAGCATCATTCTGGTTTAAGTGAACAGATACATACACACTGCAGAACCTCCCTATAACTTAAATTAGCCTTTACATTAAGTAAAATAAGAAGAGGAGGAGGAGGAAGAAGAGGAGGAGGAGGAGGAAGAAGAGGAAGAGAAAGAGGAAGAGGAGAAGGAAGAAGAGGAAAAGAAGAAATGAAAAAAGGTGTATGTTTTCCAAATACCAGAAAAATCTGAACATATTAATTATCTTATAAGAGGCGTACTTTTTTACAAATTTTGTTTTATATACCTAGTAATAAAGACTTCTCCTTAGAATAGAATTTAATTATGACCTGTTCTAGTAAGAATTACCATTTTATTTGGATGACTTGTGAGAGACAAAAGTAAAATAATAAATCTACCCACTTGCTCATTGAAATCTAGAACTTCCTTTTCACTGAATACATGAATATCTGCCAACCTATAAATACATGTGTATTTTGAACAGTCAGTTTCTGTCTTTCCCTTTTAAGGGTAGTGTGTGCATATGTGTGTAGTGTAGGTGTGTGATTTTTATAGAATAAAATATGCAGCCATTCTATAGTTGTTTATATTAATCATGGATGTAATAGTGCAACAGTCTGATTATTTACAACATGCCTTACTTTCACAAGCATTTTCAGTGATCATAAAGTCAAAATATGAAAACTGTCAAGAGCTAAGAGTTCTGTCGAGGAGTTTTTTTCTATTTCTTTCAAACATCCTTCATGGCCTCCTTTCTGCCTTGCAAATCAGGATAATTTTGCAGAAAGTAAGAGAGGGGTTATTTAAAACAATGCATATTGTCAACCTCACCTCTATCCAAGGACAGAACAAACAATGCTAGTGCAACTAGATTCCTCTCCGTTTTCCTATTTTTTTTAAACCCATGGTCATTGTGTGGAATATCAGATTGAGAAAATGAAGACAAGGAATGGTTTGTGAATGGCAGAGTGAATGAGGATAACAGAAATGTTCCAGCACAGATTCTGAGAGGGAAGGAAGAGTTGTCCAAGGGACCCAAGAGTTACAGCACAGGGAGCATAAAGAGTAGAATGTGGAAGGAGAAGAAGAACCAGAATACACAGGTCTGTGCAGACTTTAACTTGCCTTGCATCTTATCCTACTAAGTAGTTTTAATTCTACATAAGACATAAAATAAATCAATACTACTTATGGTAACTGAAAATAAATATTCAGATTGCCAAATGAGGACATTAGTCTTTTCATATGTCCGTGAAACATTCCACCTGAAATTCAACATTTTATTATTTCTAATAGAGATAACGAAAATCTCACTATTTTGGAATCATACTTTCAAATTTATTTTCTTTTGGGCCCGTTACTCACTAATCTGTTATATTTTATCACTAAGTATGAACAGCTACTGGGTCCTCTACATTATGGTTGTTAGGAACATTAACCAAATCTTTTAATGCCTGCAATTGATGAATAAGAGTTAATCAAAATTTGCACAAAAAATAAAAATCTACACATACATAAGTAGAAGTGTTTTTTTAACATCTTTTTCACCTTCTCAGCACAAGAATGCTTAGGGTTGGTCCTAATCACCTGTTGACATGTTGACAAAGTTATATATAAAAATATTATGTATAAAGTACTATCATTTTAGTAAGCCTGTCACTTACAGTATTACTGATATATACAATTGACATGTTGTCTCAAACATGTAAAATACACACTAAATTATACATACAGAATCATATTGCTTAACTATAGGGTAGTTACACATTTGAAGATAATCTATCAATCACTTTATTAGGAACCAAAGTAAATATTTACTTTTGTGTAACAGTTATGTTTATTAATGATCTAGTATTTATTATAATTTTTCAGTATAGAAGAAATTCATGCACAATAGTAATAATATTCTTACAATTATATGAAAAATCATATACTTTTTGTTTTGTTTTGTGTTTCAYTCTGTGTCCAGGATGTTACTTGCCTTTCTGAAAACACTGCAGAGTTGTAAATAATGTATGAAAAAAGTCCCCTGTTCACTGCCCAGAGACACCGTACTACTTATCTACAGTGTACCACATCTATGCTAGACAAACAAGAGATCAGGCCACTAAATCTAAAAATCTCAAGTTAAAACCTTCCCAAGTGGAAAGGAAAAATACCATCTTGGATTCCTGAAGGCCTTTCAAACAAACAGTTTAAATCCTTAGAATGCTCCTACATACTAGATTAAAACCCTTTAAACTTCAGAAAGGGCTGTTCTCCTGAGTAATTTAGGCAGAACACTGAAAACAGAATTAATTGCTTAATGTCATCTCTAAAGGCTCACCACTTATGAAGCTTACTTCTTGGTCTTAGAGGGCACATTAGCAAACACTGATGAGAAGACAGTAAAGCTGAAACAAGAGGCTTCAACTGTCATTCTAAGTTTCATGTTTTTTAAAAATATAATTAGGACTTTTGTGGAACAAACTGTGATTAAGAAAAAGGTGTCAGTCAAATTCCAGTACATAAGAGTGATGGCATACAGTTATATTCATTTTTATTAGGACTTCACTGTTTTTCTTTACTTGTCAAGACTAAACATTACTGAATAGCAAGGTAATATGAAGGTATCATATAAAGGCCATTCAAGTTGCCCAATAAAATATTCTCTGCTTTCATAGAATTCCATTCAGAGTGACATAGATTTCTATTTCTAAAAGTCAAGCAAAAATGAAATTTTTGTAGAGAACACCATCAATGTATGCTTAGAACAGTTTTGCATATAGATCAGGCAGAAGGATTTGTGCTCAATTTGTTTACTAATGGTCAAAGAATGATCAAGAATAGACCACAGTGATCCTTTATTCCTCGCTTCCTTAATGCAAAACCAAATCTTATTAATCAATACATGATTATGTTTGTTCTAAAAGTAAATTGTAGTTTTCATTGAGAATTGATATAAAAGGAAGTTAAGAAAAGCAAATATTACACAATGAATATAGGTATATATTTTATCTTACAATTTATATGAGATGATAAAAACCCAAATCTTAAGTACTCAGTCTTAAAAGTTAATAGCATTTTGGAACTTACTGCAATCTGAAATCTATCCTATCCCAAATCCCTACCCCACACCTGTCCCGACCCTTTAACATATTCTTAAAATGTTTCTTTTAAGGTTACCAATAAGTTCCTGAGAGTTAAATCCTTCTTTTAAAAAAAAAATTAGTGGGGTGTTACTATAGTTTAAAATGGTTTCAAAATCATTGTTACGACCTGAAACTAAAATGCTGCCACAGGCTTAGTTCCATCTTATGGTATGCATTCCAGCATCCTAATCCCACTGGATGGTTGGTAGTAACTGACTACTAAATATTATTTGGATGAATGTTACACTGTTGTTTTCCTAGTTGGTTTTATTACCTTTTATTTGTCAAAACTCCAACATAAGTACAAGATAATAAGTATGCTATGTACTAAACAGGGTTTGGTAGGGTAATATTCACTATTTATAAAATAGAAACTGACAAATTTCATAACAGAGAGGTCACCTTGAGTGCAAAAGAGCTTAGAACAGTTGGCAATCTTAACCTAGTGGTACTAAACCAACAAACATAACATTTTTCAAAGAGTCTAGTTATCAAGGAATGAGGGTGCTCCTAAGTGCTACCTGGGATCTGTCACAGGCTTTTCTTTAGAATTTGCCTAGTACAGCAACATCTGATGAGAAGGGCTGTGATTTAAACAGAATGTAGCTCCTCTAAAATTCTGTATGGCTATGAGGCATAAGCACTGTTATAGCAGTGGGGTACAATTATACATAGAGAGGCATCCTGTCCTCACTTCAACTATGACAACCATGAAGTTCTGATATCATGAAGACATGAGTCCCAATTGCTGGAGTAAGCAGCAGGCATGGGGATGTGTGTTACGAGGGAAAGGGTAGTGCATGCTTTGAAGTTTATCAAGTTGCTCCTGTGAACTCCAAAGAAATGCTTCTGAGACCCCATCCCATAGCTAAAGTGCTGAGTATATAGAAGGAGACAGAGCCTGCAAAATTCTTGTATTATGTGAAGCAGAGAGGACTGGAAAAATGTGAGCTTTATTTAGAATAATATTTTTTGAACACTTAGAATTGGTTCAATACTCTGCTGTATATAATATTGTCTCTTGTCTAGTCTCAAATGGCAAATTACAGCTTCTCATTTACACTGTTACCTTCTTAATATATAAAAACTAGGAGTGAGTATTTCCCAGGTTTCTTGTTCTTTCCAATGTAGTTTTCTTGGTAGCCCAATGTGATTCTGAAGTCCAAACACATTTAGTCTCTTCCTCTGTTTCATTTCTTCACAATGTTTCTCTCGCATTATTAATGTCAAAACTGTATATTAAAATCTAGTTATAAGCAAAATAGCTATATTAGATATCTCTTGCAGAGACCCCCCTTATGTTTATTTTCAATGGACAAGGAAAAAGTTGTTGGTTTGGCTGGAACAGAGAAGCCAGCTCTAGATTTCTATTGCTATTTAGTAGAAAAAAAATTCAATGTGGAGTTATATATTTGTATTTTAAGTATATTTGTAATTCTTATGACATCTTTTTCTATGTTCTTCCTTTTTCGTCTGAAGCTTATGCCCAACCTTATTAGGATAAAATCACAAATATTGATGGCAATTCCCTCCAAAGTGAATTATAAACGTACTGAAATTAAGTGGTAACAATGGATATAACAAAGAGAGCCAATATAAGATTTAGCACATTTTAGTTGATAAGTCTATACTTAATTGTTAAGGGAAAGCAAGATGGTTCTTTTATGTACTAAATTTTGAAAAAAGAAAATACCATATTCTCAGGACACAAAGGATAAATGATAGAGGGTAAGGGAAATTTCTCTGTTTCTATTTTCATTACAAAAGACTACATTATAATTTAATCACAKACTTGACATTCTTTTTTCCCCCAAAAGTATGTGAACTCCTCAAGGCCAATATTTGGTTTGGTTTTGCTGCTGCAGTACCTAAACCTACATATGGTACTAAGGAGACATTTAATAACTCTGCAGCTGAAGTCATACTATCTGTATCTATTTGTATGGGTATATGTTTTAACAATTCTTTAATATTTTACTTACTTATTTTGTATGTTTGCATGTGGGGGACTTGTTCGTGAATGCCACAGCCCAAGTGTGGAGCTCAAAGGACAACTTGTAGGTGTCAGTTCTCTTCTTTCTTCATGAAAATCTTAGTGACCGAATTCAACTTATCAGGCTTGATTGAGTTCCCCATACCCAATGAGTCATGTAGACTGCCCCAGACAAGGTCTCTAACCTGGGTTTCACTTATCCAATTCAACTAGACCAGCTGCCCAGTGAGGCTCAGAGATCCACCTGTCTCCATCTCTATAGTTTGAAATTTATGGGCACAAGCTACCACAGGTAGTTTTTACATGGGTGTTGGGGATCCAACCTCGTGCTTGCACAGTAAGCACATTACTACCTGAGCCATGTCCTCAGCTCCTCGGTGGGCATATTCTTTACAAAATCAATAGAAAGCAGCTAAAAAGGCAAGTCTCTGTATGTGTGTAATAGTCACATGTATCCCGTGTGTAATAGTCACATGTATCCCGTGTGTAATAGTCACATGTATCCCGTGCTGCAGCTTACACATTCTCACGCATACCACTGATGCTCTTATCACTTAGAAAAACCTAGCTTCCCATTGTCTAAAGGATTTCATGTCAATACATTAATCTCTGACCCCAGTATTTCATGATGTGCCTTTAACTTATTTTTCAGAGTTATCTCAACGTACTTATACTTTTTATATCCTATTTGCTTCTATGCTACATTGTATGCCGTTGTGAAAAAGGCTTGCTGCTTTTTTTTGTCTCCATGTTTTTCTTTATGACATTTCATTTTACAGCAACTATGACCCTCACCTCCAACTCCCACGGCTAAAACCCCTACTCATTCTTCAATATTTTTTCTTCTATGATTATTTTCTGCTATATCCAATAAGGCATGCTATCTTCTTCCTTGGAACTCACATAGTATATTATTAACACCTCTTGTTTAATACTCGCTATTTTTTGCATTATTCTGTAGTCTTTCTGGGCTTTTTATCTTTCAAGTAAGACTTAAGGGTATTGTAACTAAGGGAATCTTATCTTCATTATTTCTGCATCTTCTATCATGTGTAGCATAGTACCTTTCATAGAACACATATACAACAAATTAATGAATATTTAGGCATTGTTTTCCCTGAACTTGATATCAACAAATCCTATGATATGGGTTACTCTTCAGTCTGTATATCAGTAYAAACCAAGTAGTTATCTGTTGCCTCTATGTGCTTTATTTTTAGTAACATTTGTGATATGAGAGTCTACCCTCAAATATCTTACAGTTCTTCAGCTGTCAAGTGGGGATAGGCCAATGTTATTTGATAGAGTCACAATTGGGAGATTGCTATATAGTGGTCATGATTGTGGGACATTGAGGTTTCAGCCAATTGTGGGAGGTACCACCCTTGGCCAGGCTCTAGGTTCTTGCCTTGAGTTCCTGTTTGGTTTCCACTGATGACTCATTGTATCTTTTAAATTAAAATAAACCTCCTTCCCAAGTTGTTTTTGATCATGGTGCTTTATCACAACAAGCCAGGATAATCCTCGAAACAGAAATGGCATATACTCAATTGAATGGAGCAGAGGCAATAGTTGGGAATGCTTTCTTATTTGCCTATGATGCTCTTTGTGTGTGTGTGTGTGTGTGTGTGTGTGTGTGTGCGCGCGCGCGCGCGCGCGTGCGCGCGCGCGAATGTTGGGGAAAGAAGATAATAAGTTCCATGGTGAAAACTGGTACCTTAAAAAAACTAATTATATAATTTATCGACACTTTGATTTTCTCGTGCCTCATGTGTTTAAACATGGAATTGAAAACAGTTATGGAATTAGAATCTCAGTGGTACATCTCTAGGTTTGCATACAGTAATTCTATCTGAAAATGGTGAGAGTGGAAATAACATACATAATGGCAGAATGGTACATTTTCATTGCTCCTGGTCATTTGGCTATATTTTGAGATGATTATTTTGGGGACTGGGCTGTCTTTTCAAACTTTTTCCTTCCTTGGGAAATTAGTATTTTTTTTTTCCTAATTTTGCTTTTCTACTTTATCTTATCTTATTGACATGGTAGTTATGGTAAAGGGGCAGGAATTCCAGTGTAGAATGGGGGGGGGGAGTATTAGAATATCAAATCAAGTTGATATTAGAATGGAACTAAACTATGCAACAAAGAAACTATAGAACTGGCAGGTTAAGGTGATCAAGCTCAGAAAGGAAAGACAGGCAAAGTCCCTAGTTCTGCTTCTAGAAAAAGACAGGGAGGACTTTTTTGTTGTTGTTGGCTTATGATTCATTTTCGTTCTTACCTTTCCTACATTCAAAGCCCTTCTAGTTCCTTTTGAACTCAGAATGTCTGCTTTCGCTGCTCCTACGAGGAATGACTATCAGAGAGATGAATGGACTGTGATTTGTTGTTGTTTTAACTTCATTTGCTTATACAGGCAATTTACAAACCAAAAGATAACTACATTGTTTGTGAAGATATTTCTGGTGTTTCACAATCAACAGCCCTATATTGTCTTGAGTACAAAACATGTGAAATCCACTGAATGAAGGATCTCTCTGTCTCATATATGTTCTCTGGAACCAGAATGAGGTATGAGACTTACCAAGCAGGGGCTTTAGTAAATGAGTATGCTTAGTATATATAGACTAGAAGGTAATAACGCATTTTTGATGGCCCAGAATAACATGCTTTAATTTATAAACGATATTACTTTGTTATCAGAGACATATATTGATTAAAACATTATTTCAGTTTGATTTTCACCAACTAGAATTGCTCGTATAATGCCTAATGAATGGAAGCAGCCTCTGATAGCATATAGTCACCATTTTACACAGATAGATGATGGTGGAGTGACTGTCTCCTACATGTCTGAGGGTACTTCTCTTAGCATCTGCCATATAATATTACTTTAAAAACTAATTACGAACATATAAACAGGTTTTTAAATTTTCCTTTATGCTTTACAAAACCATTAGAGAGCATCTTTAATGACTTTATATACATAAAGTAGTCTCATCTGCCAAAGTACTATTCTACTCTCAATCAAATCTTCACTAAGCTAATCTCTATAAGCCTTCTAGGTAGGGCAAATGTGGAACACTAACCATTACCAAAACAGGAAATTTATCCAAATTGGAAAAATATGAATATAAACTTACATGGGCTACAGCTATGAATTTCAGTATTGCCCAAAGCTTTTATGGACAACTCTGCATTAAGTACCACTCTTTATTTGATGAATTTCAATGGCTACCAGTTTCTATTCTATTAATATACAATAACTTTAAGTCCAAACACAGAACACTTCCAAGGAGTATAAGCTAGTTAAGTCAAACTATACTAATTTAAATTAAGTAGCATTTGCATATTAAGTATTACTTTTTCTATTTTCATTAAAGAAAGAAAAGTTGTCCAAATAGAAGGGGAAACTTAAAATCAACATGCCTAGTTTTTTTTTTTTTTTCCTTAGATCAAGAAAGACATGAAAAGAACCTCTGAGGAAGAGATTTTAGAGGGAGTGATCAGACAAGCTGATTTGGATTACCCTGAAAACAGTTACAATTTCTCAGACCCACATGGTCTCAACAGAGACCAAGTTCTCCTTGTCCTGCTTCATTTACGTAGCTCCCCACTGAGAACAGCGTTCATACATAACCTTATCTGTTACAAAACAAAACAACAACAATACGACAACAAAATAAGCAAACAATTGCTGCAGGACTCTCTGAGTTTTGAGGGTCATGGAGATTCTCCCACTATTAACAATACTAGGCAATACACTACAGTAAAAACCAATACTCAACTATAGAAACAAACACAGACTTAGTTTCTTTACCTGTGAAGAGTTAATATAACACTCTTGAGTCAATTATTTTTAATGATTTAATTACATTTATGTTTTTTAATTACCTTCTACCCAAGCCCCATGCTCATAAAATAACAATTAAAATATTTAATATTAAACACAGTGGGAGTCCTAATTTCTGATTTTTTTCAAAGCACACAGGGTATAAGACAAATTTACAGAGTTAAAACTTGCAAACTTATTAGCCGTAGGGGCCTAGTCAGATTCTACATATAACCTGAGATCAACTGAGGAAAAAAAGACATGTTTCTGAGAAATTACACGTTCCTTTTCTGGAAGAGGGACTTGATGTAGAATATTCACATATCACCAGACTATGTAAGCTAATGAGGTCTTACCTGGATTCCTTGGAATTCGCTTTCTGCGGTCTCTGAATGCTGCACCTGACTGTAGGGCTTCCAGAAGATTATCCATCACTCCAGTCTCATCACCCTCTGGAGGATGAGAGAAATCAGAATTAATCTTACAGCAATTAAAGTTAAACTACAGGAAAATAAAGGGAAAAACTCCTGTCAGATTTACATAATACCCTTAAATTAAAGACATATATCTGTTTTAACTTAATGGCTCCTGTCAGTTTCTAGCATCACAGACTACTTTGCTTATTACGCACCATTAAGCAAAATTCATGCCAATCCCACTGTTCTTTCAACTTAAAGACCTTGTCTTTTGTATTATTGATGACATACTCAGTATGCAAATAAACAGTAGCAGATCAGCTTCTGCTGCCTTCCTGTTAAGATTCTTCGAAGATATTCCTAAGCCAAGAAACCACTGACCTGGCTTAATGCAATCAACGTTCAGGGCGAGATTTGATGAAGCAGAGTTATACAAGGTTAAATACTGATTGTATTAATACCATCAGCATTCAACCATCATCTGCGATTATATCAAAAAGCACTATTTGCAAAACACATTTGCATTCAATTCTTACCTAATCCATATCCTTTACTCATTTTGAATTGCTGACATTCTATAAAGAAAAGGTGACCACAACACCTGAAAGGCCATATTTTATATTGAGAGACATCAGCCAAAAAAAAAAAAAAAATCTCATTTGCTTTTTAGTAATGCTGGAGCATGCCTAAAGAATTTTCTCATAGGAAAGAACTATTAGAAACAAGAATGAAGAACACTCAAAGAATGTTTAGTTATCAAGGAAATGCAAATCAAAACAACCCTGAGATTCTACCTCACACCAGTTAGAATGGTTAAGATCAAAAACTCAGGGGACAGCAGATGCTGGAGAGGATGTGGAGAATTAGGAACTCTCCAGCATTGCTAGTGGGATTTCAAGCTGGTACAACCACTCTGGAAATCAGTTTGGAAGTTCTTCAGAAAATAGGATATAGAACTACCTGGGGACCCAGCTATACCACTCTTGGGCATATACCCAAAAGATTCTCCAACATGTAATAAGGACACATGCTCCATTATGCTCATAGCAGCCTTATTTATAATAGCCAGAAGCTGTAGAGAACCCGGATGACCCTCAATGGAGGAATGGATACAGAAAATGTGGTATATATACACAATGGAGTACTACTCAGCAATTAAAAACAATGAATTCATGAAATTTTTAGGCAAATGGTTGGAACTGGAAAATATCATACCAAGTGAGGTAACT
>BDUI01000327.1:45125-61377 GCA_002335545.1 Apodemus speciosus | reverse complement strand
AGAGAGAGAGAGAGAGAGAGAGAGAGAGAGAGAGAAGTAAGTTTCCCCTACAGTGTCTAATATAATTGTGAAAATACAGAGCAGAGGGAAATGTAAGAGAACACAAAGAGATTATTTAATTCATCTCAAATAGAAACAGAATTGCTGAGGCAGTTCTCACCACCTTATTTATATATCGGCTTGCTCACAAATCATGATGTCACCTACCAGGCAGCAATGTATCAGCAGGTGTGTGACAGTCTAACAATGCTGAAGACAGAGGGAGAGCCACACAGCAGAATGATGAAAAGSCATCATCAAGTCATAAAATCCGCACGGCTTTACAGATAAATATTACATAAAAGAATTACATGAAAATCCAGAGCTCGCCTCAGAAACTCCCTACCACCGAGACGTAATGCTCATAACAAAAGCCTTAAATTTGATAAACTAAACGTTGGCACTTCTTGAATATCAAAGATTTAATGTACAGATGGTCAACTTCTAAAGTCAGAAATCCTTTCCCTACCACATTTGTGAGATGACAACAACAGCAACAAGGACAAAGTAGAGTCCACAAAACCCAATTGGGATATGGTCWCATTTTTCCACTTAAATGATGTGACCTATCACCAGCAGGCATGGATGGTGCCACAGTAAGGTCTGCAGCTTCCAGTTTTACAATGGGCCCTATGCAATCAATGAGCCCTTAGTGTCTGTGCATTGATTTATTTGAAATAAGGTTAAATGTAACCAGGGCTGGCCTTCAAGTCACTATACAGCTTAGGAAGAGTATGACTACAGATTATCTGCTCTCTACCTTCCAAGTCCTGGGATTACAGGTGTAAACCACAATGCTTGCTTTTGTTGTTAGGTTTTTTTTTTTTTTTTTTTTTTTTTTAAAGATTTTTTGAGACAAGATTTCATTCTGTAGACCAGCCTGGCCTCCAACTCAGAGATCCACCTCCTTCTGCCTCCTAAGTACTGGCTTTAAAGGCATGTGGTACCACATCAGGCTGGTTTCTACATCCTTCAATTATGCTATTGATCATTGAAGTTTTGAGTACACAATACTTTTTCATAAGGTTATACTTCTTATATATAAGTATTTACTTCACTTTTCTTGGATGTTCAAATAAGAGACAGGATGAAGAGAGCTAGGCTGGAAATTTCAAAGACAGCCCCTTCTACTATTATTTCCAAAAGTTAGGACAGACACATTCCTCTGGGGCTTTCATTTATTGTTATGGCTACTCATGTGAAAATGGATATTTTCAACATGCTTTAGTCACAGGAGTTTAGAGGATTACTTAAAAATACAGGTTACATGTACTGTGGGCAGATGGACTGTGGTTACATTTAAAGATTAATACAACTGTGGTTCATCTTTACAGGCATCTCTATAGTTCCAGTGTCAATTTCCCCTTGAAATATAATCAGATAGTCCTTAAAGCGTAGCTATATTGACTAAGAAACAGGAAAAGAGATGCAAGAGCAGTATACCAAGACCTAATAACATAATGGATTCTGCTTTCAATGGATAGAGTTCTGCCTTGAAACCAGTTACCTCAAATAAGCAAAGCTTGTTTTTTAAAACACTAGGGAAGACCCAGGGGAAGCAGTTTCATATACCAGACCTCAGTTCAGTAGAAAGAGGTCGGTTAAGTACTATGTCCTGAGACATACACCTTTCATTTTCAATTGTTTTCAAATAAAAAGAGAGAAATTCCCTTTTCAAGTTGAATTGTTTAAATGCACCTACAGCTACTCGTGTCTAGCAAAGGCTAGGCAAGCTCTCCCTACTGATGCATTTCAAAAAAGGTTCAATTGGCAAACGAAAGCAAGTGCAAAGGGTTTTTGACAAAAAGAGGACTAGAGGGAACACATTTTCCTTTCACGGATATACTGTTCTAGAAAATCAGACAAGGTAGCAAGTCAACCAAGAATGTATAAGACACTGCTGAAAGGAACAAGGAATATGAACAATTTCCAACCTGCAGCTGCATAGGATTTTTACCTTAAATGTTCAGGTAAGGATCATGTTATAATAATAATGGCCTAGACAGTCAACCAAAGCCACATGTTTTACCTTACACCTCACAGCACAGCCTAATCCAGCACTCTTTGAAAATGTAATTGTCTTAATCCATAGAAGTACACAAATCTGAAATAAACTGTCCTGGATCCTGTCCAATCATCAACATGGCTTATTTTAGACCTACAAGTATCCAAGGCTCAGGAAACAGAACAGGCTAAATAAAGTTCAGCAGCTCTGGAATAATCATTCTGATGAAGAGAGGGTCATTTTTAAAGCACTGTACACTTAAAGTAGATTCTAGAACTGGTTCTAACTAAAAATATTCTATCATGCATAATGAATTGCACATTTAAAAGGATAATAATTTTTCAATTCTCAAATGAATTATATGATCATCTAGGCTTTTTACTAAGTATCATATGAAACCTACAATTGATTGAGATGACAGATACTATAAGCTTAGGTTTTAATGTATTTTTTAAATATCATTGTAAAACTATAACATGCTTTTATTTGCATAATTTCCCGGTAACTAGTTAATATATTTTTTACTTTATTGATGAACCATATGTGAAGGAAATAACTGGCGACTGAGGATTGGACATCAGAGAAATTTTTAAACATATACACTATATATGTGAAATGACATTAAATTTACATGTTAAATATTCTATATGATCTATGAGAATATAATATCAATATACATTTAGGCCCACATGCCTGAGTCATTACTTTTTATAGCAGAGATGCACATAGAATGGCTGGTAGTTAATAACTCTTCAACTAGGATAATGGTACTGATTTGTAAGACAACGACTATGATTAGGGTGCATTGCTCTGCTCAGTATACTCTGGGAGCTCAATAAAAATTTGTGGAATTAAATTAAAGAAAACATTGAAAAGTTTTCATCTGGAATAATCCTTTTGGATATTTAATATAATAGCAGATTTTGTCCTTTCTGAAGGCCAAGGTCTCAAGGACAGAGTTTGGGTGGAACAAATGTATTTTTTTAAAAGGCATTATTAGAAACTCGAATGGGTTCAGTACAGTTTGCTGGTTCTCTGAATCTGTTAGGTGTAATTACTGACATGAATCTAAATACATTCGACTGAGAAGAGAGCCAAATTAACCACAATGTGGGCATATAACAGCTGTTATTCATTTAATACTTTTCTACAATAAGAACAAAACTATTAAAATATGGAGCAAACATATATCTCTAATAAATGATTAGGACACCTACACTATACTTTGGCCATTTCTTATGTATCAAATTTTATTGTTTTTACCCACCTGTTTCAATATTCTTACAGTTTTCTTCCTAGTAAAGACACATAAGGCATACATAGCAACACACATATACTGTAAAGTAAAGCCAAATTTGTAATTGCCAACTTAACACCATCTCCTATATAGGACTGATGAAATCTTGCTAAATGCTCAGCACATGGAAGAGAGCTCTTACAGTTTTTATGAATCTGAGATTCTGCATTTAGAATCTAAGAAAGCTTAATGAGACCTAAGCAAATTACCTATCTTGTTTCACATATTTATTTTTGTCTTCCCATTTAAAAGAATATTTTTAGTAGATGTAGAAACTTGTTTTCTGCTGGAGTTGGTAGAATGAGAGTTTAGTGCTTATTTCTACTGAACTGATACCATGCCTGCAATTACTGTGGTATGAGGTCAGAAAAAATAATCATGAATATTAAGTGGCTAAAATGTACTACAGGAAGAAATACTTAGAATCTTACAATCTAGAGTACGTCCTGGAAGTAGTTTAGCTTACGTATACTCTCCTACACTTATGTGGTTACTAATATTTATTCTTAACAATGGCTCAATAGAGACTATAATAAGACCCAGTTACCTATCATTAAGTGTATATCATGTGTTATTTGCCCCAAATTATATTTGACTATGATATAGTGTACATTTTTACTTGTGTAAGGAGATCTGTGGAGTGAGATGAGGATCATGTACTGATAAGAGTTTAGAAAGACAATGCATGATAAAGACTCATGTGTACATGGCCTTTCTGTAAGTCATAAAAACCAGATTAAGCCAAACATCTCCCATTCTAGGCGAGCAATTTAAGAGTTGTCAATAGTCACCTTCATATATTCACTGAAACTAATTTTATTATTCATTTATTATTAAATCATTATTCAATGTTAACTGTATTCTAGGCAAGTGCTCAGAGATTTGCATATGTCGTCTCATTTACTTCATATGAGAATCCCATGAAATAGAAGCCATTACTTTCACTGTCTTTTAGATGAGGAAGCTGAGGTTCAGTAAGGTTAGGTGAACTCTCAAGGCTACACTGCATATGGAACGTTCAGGTTTGTCTAGCTTCAATAATCGGGAAGTAAACTCATTTCAATTGCAGGTTAAGTCAATGATGAGAAATCTGTATGAAATCACATCTCATTAAGAGGTTAATCATTAGGTCATTAGTTATTACTACAGTGGGAATAATTTTTTGCATTTCAACATGTTAACTGTTTTAATTTAAAATAAAAAACTATTTATCAAATGAATGATAATAACATGACATTCTTAAAATGGACCCTAATTTTTTTTCATTAAAAACATACAGTCCAATGCCAAGGACATGGCTTAGTAGGTAAGAGTGCTTCCTGTATAAGCATGAGGAACAGAGATCAAATCCCCAGCACCCATATTGAAAATGAAAAAGCCAGGCATGGCTGGCATGCAACTGTAACCCCTATGCTGTCTAAGGGGGTGACAGTACAATTGCTGGGGACTGATGGCTGCAAACCTATCTCAAGGTTTTGGATTCCCTGTCTTTTTTTTTTTTTTTTTTTTTTTTTTTTTTTTTTTTTTTTTTTGGTTTTCTGAGACAGGGTTTCTCTGTGTAGCCCTGGCTGTCCTGGAACTCACTCTGTAGACCAGGCTGGCCTCGAACTCAGAAATCTGCCTACCTCTGCCTCCCAAGTGCTGGGATTAAAGGCGTGCGCCACCACCACCCGGCATGGTTTCCCTGTCTTGAGGGAAAAAGGTGGAGGGTGACAGCAGTACAGTCAACATTGTCCACTAGACTCCACCTGCTCACGAATGTGCTCATGGGACACATACCTTACTGTGCTAAAAACTCCAAACCTGTATAAAATTTACCGTATTGAATAATTTTGAGAAAGCAACCCCGAAGTAGCCATTGAAAAATTCCAACCTAGAGAACAAAGAGAATACACTCTGATTTTGAACAAATATAGAATCCCTTATACGTTTGGTAATATAGGGAATAAAGTAGTTTAAATAAGAAGGGCAGCATCCAGATTTTCCTCATGTCTTCAAAGAGAAGGCTTTACCAAGTATATGAACTCACTTAACACTGCATTAACATGCAGGAAACATTCATTAGCATATGCAAAATATGCAAAAATGGTGGTATATATTACTTCAGTAATTTATATTATCAGAGATGCTTAAATACTACTTGAATCAGTTCCATCATTTGTGGTATTTTGCATCTATAATTTGGGTTATTATCATATAAGATGTGGACTCTGACAGCAGGAAACAAAGTATTAACTTATCCTCATTTAAGAAAAATGTATGATAAATCGTATTTATTCACTTGGGTGATATTTTTGTTTTCTGAGTTACGTAACTCTTTCTAGTTTCAGACTACCTGAAACTTGAGATTGTCCTTGCCTCTGCCTCACAAGTGGTATGATTACAGTTGTGTAACACCTTGCCCAAGTCAAGATATAATTATCTTGAATCTTATAAATAGATTGCTATCAATTGTTTTTTCTAGAAATTACTACTTCGTTAAGTAGAGTGGAAGTTTATTATAAGAAATGTTTCATATAAATGTACAAATAGGCATTTAGAGAGGGAGATGGAGATGGACAACAAACCGAAGGACTATAGAGAGAATATATTATGTCTGTATGGATGTGCGCCTATCAATAGTAAATCTGATAGCCTATAGCTTAGGCAGGAAATAGAAGGTGGGGCATCTAGGATGCAGAGAGAATTCTGGAATAGAGCCAGAAAGGAAGATATACCTGGGAAGACAAGAGGAGATGAACACATGGTACCTGAGCACAGGTAACCAGCCACATGGCAAAATGTATATTGAAGTAAATAGGTTATCTTAAGTTATGATTCTAGTAAGAGAAGAGCCTAGCTATATGGCCAAGGTATTTGTAAATATATTTTGAGTGAGTCTTATTTCTGGGAGCATGGGGCTGGAAGGAAGAACAGGCCCCAACATCTACAAAGGATAGTAGTACATGATTGAGGTTAGAACAGACTTCCCAGAGAATGTGCCTGTGTATAGCATTAACATGCTAAGGTATATGCATGAAAACTTGCTACTCTACTCTATGAAGACTGATTTAGCCTC
Organism: Apodemus speciosus; assembly: GCA_002335545.1. Taxonomy (NCBI): domain Eukaryota; kingdom Metazoa; phylum Chordata; class Mammalia; order Rodentia; family Muridae; genus Apodemus; species Apodemus speciosus. The sequence goes on along the minus strand of BDUI01000327.1, from coordinate 54,978 downwards.
ATTCTTTATCATTGTAATAGAAGGAACAGATAATTCTAATTTCCATATGATATTCATATGATATTCTATAAGGAATAACAAAACCATTGCTGATTAAATAATATTTGATCTGAATCATAGCTGTAGTTTGCAATGTAAAAACATCATTTTTTATGTATTCTTTTCCTATTGCTTTATGCAAGTCATTGCAGGTAATTTGCTGACTTCCATAAACATGAAAAGAAAGAGATTTATTTACAAATATTTGGTAAGCTTTCTTTCTCTCCCCACATAACTAATTAATGGTTTTAATGGTTCCTAAGTTAATTATCGTCTATATCAACATAAGCAGAGGTTGGAGAATGTAGATTATTCCCAGCACTTTATGTAGTTCATATACTGTGCACACACATTTTTGAGCACATTTATTGATTTAGCATAATTTTTGCTGCATGTAAATTAGCTTTCTTCATTTTACATTCAAATAAATACTATATTACTGTGCATGCTCTAATTATGATTATTTGGGAAATGGTGCAATAAATGCTAGTTGGATGAATGAAATAACCTAATATGCTTAAAGACATCAATATATAATTACCTATTGGTAAAACCATGCTGTTCTGAAAAAAAAATGCTCTTGCTCTCTGGCAATTCACACTGTCTCTCTTCATTCCTTCATGGAATTTTTCCTTCCTGCTAGTACCTTCTTAGACTGCCACTGGTTTAAAAACCTTTGAAGAAAGAATCAGCTGCCAGCTAACTCCTTTTACTTCACCTTTCACTGTTCTTTCCCAGCTATGTCCTTCTCGCAGTCACCTCTTCTTTCTTGTGCTTCAGGTTTACTACCTCAGCAAACCCTGAAAGAATTCCTTCAATAACCTGGGCTCTCCTCCCTCATCATGCCATAACTCTTGTGACTCACTTCCAAGGACTTTAGTAGATTGGCCCTATCTTCTCTCTCCCCTAGTTCTCCAAACCCAACCTTCTTCCTAACCACAGTAATAGCAGAAAATATTGGCTTAGCATGAAAGCGCTAGAGATTGAGAATATGTTCAAAGCCATCATTATGTATTAGGTGTGTATGCTCGAGGACAAACAGTTCCCACCTCACAGTTAGTACTCGCAATAGAGAAAAAATGACATATTTTTATATTATATGAATAATTATTCATATTCTAAATGAAGAAAGTCTGACACAGAAGGACTCAATACACTGACAGAGATTAGAGGTAAGGAAATGATGGAGGTAGAACTTGAATTCAGGACTTCATACTCTTTATCATTTTGTTCTGTTTTCCCATGGTCCATTTAACATAGCTTACCTGAGGCCTGTTACCAGATGTGCTGATGTGTAACTCTGGTGATGCTATTTATCAAAATTTGACCCATTTTTCAATGAGTAGACCAAATAATATGCACAGAAACTAATCTTAGCCTTCTCCATGAAGAGTTGACATTTTACCAAACTAAATTGATTTTTCCCTTTGGATAGGCCTACAAAGCAAATGATTTCTACCATGTATTGGCACACAATTTACTAGTTGCTGGTTCAGCTTTATTAAATCTCTTTGACAAAACTAAAACGTCTTGAAGGTGAGAACGATTTCTTGAGCATTTTCTGTATTCTTTAACGAGTATTAAATGACTCATCGGTATCAAGAGTGTTACTATACTTAATTATCTCCTTTAATCTTTTTGAAAACTACACAAGATAAATGTCATTGTCCTACATTACAGCCGAAGGAACTGAAGCATGAATGGATATAGGAGAAGGACCAACGTATAAACCTAGGTGGCAGAGCTAAAATAACTCCTTTAACACAGCAATGGCTTTTTAATCACACTCACAAATTATGGCCTCCTTAGCATGAAATAACTAGTTTCTCATTTACAGTAAAAATATGGTTTCCTGTTATCACTTTTGCCTTCTGATCCATAGGTTTTTAAAACCCGAGATTCGATACATGACATTTTAATGGTTTTATCGTGAATATTAGTATTTATTTGCTTGGCTTTTGTTATATCTTTATTTCTGAGCTCAGTTGATTATACCTAGATTTCAGATATAATCATTTATATTGTAATTATTCTGCTATTTTAGAATAATTAAATCACAATATGTTTCTCTATCATAAGAGTATATAATTTTTCCAGGCAGATAATTATGTTTCATTGTTGTTATCTAGTAGTTTTATGAGTTCATGGAAGGTTTTTCTATAATAGTTTGCCATTTTCTTAAGTTGATACAAACTAGAAACTGTTAACAAGTACATGTAGATTTAGTTAAAATTTAAAAGATTTTTAGTTATTATTAATTTTGTGTACTGGAAATAGAACATGGGGCTTGCATGTGGGAGACAAGGATTTGGCTATATCCTCTGTTCCTCAGTGTTCATTTTAACTGCATACATTTACAGAGCACAGTGTGATAATTACACACACACACACACACACACACACACACACACAAACACACACACACATGCAATTCCTAATGATCAAATCAGAGTAATTGGCATAAGTAGTTTTACCATTTTTGATTAATGGATAAAATTATACATTTTTATGTGGTACACTGCGCTCCATCTTGACATATGACTATATTCCTTTTCTTTTTCTGCATCTTTCCATCCTTAGACCTTAAAATGTACTAAATAATCTTTCGGGGATGCCTTTTTTAACTTAGACTGAGGTATGAACACAGTCCTCATGTAAAATACTATTGAAATGTATAATAACAATAACAACAATAACACATTTTTTATATACAGCCACAAGTTAAATTGCCAATATTGAAGCCTAACATTTGCTTGATCTACATGTAGTAACAGTCCTTAAGAGATAAATATTATTCATTTTCTTTTCAAAATTACATGTATGTGTCTCAGTGTGGATTGGTGCAGTCTCCAGGGAGATATCCAAAGAGGACATCTCATTGGAACTGGAATTCTAAGTGGTTATGAACTGCCTGGTATGGGTGCTATGAATTGAACTTAGATCTTCTGAAGGACCAATATTCATTATTCTTCGCTGAGCCATCCAACTAGCACTGAAAAAATGGCATATGAAAATGTATCTCTAATAGTCACATCCCTCAAGCTCAGCAAATGCTGAAAAAATTTAGATTTTTACAGTGTTTTCAATGATAACTAAAAGAGACAATTAGCCATGTCTTGGCATATTTTCAGGGAAATAGTGAAAAACTGGTAAATACTTAGGTAAAGGGAAGATTTAGATTCTTCCAAAGGAATGCAGCCTTGTTGATGTTCACCTTGAACTCCTAGCCTCCCAAAGTATGAGATAATACATGTTGTTTTAATCTACCATTTTCCACCTTTTCTAGTAATCGTCAGTACTTTAATCTTCAAACAAAATCGTGAACATGCAGCTAAGACTTTCTTCCTGAGTTTCATTCTCATGTACATAGTGGCTTCCCAAAGATTTCCCTTAAAGAATCCCTTAATATTTCTTTCCAAGGCATTTGAAAACTGAACATATTCAAATGATATGACCCACTGTAACTCTCACAACCAAATCTGCTTTACAAATGAATTTTCTTTCTTTGTGAATGAATATATTCCTTTCTGTAGAGCACTCACCCTCAATTCCTACATGTAACCAATCACCAGAAACTGTCAACTCAACTTTTTGACACTTTTCTTGTGATGCTTAATTTTATATGTCAACTTGACTGAGCAACATTGCCTAGAAATCTGGTCAAATATTCTCCTTGTTTCAGTGAGGCTATTTTTGGAAGATGCTAACTTTCAAATTGATATACTTGAATAAAGCACATTGAATTTTCTTTTGAGGATGTATCTCACCCATCAGCTGAAGACTCTATTAATACAAAAAGACTAATTTTACTCAAGCAGGAGGAAGAACAGACTCAGATGTGGCAGTCCCCTGGGTTCTAGCCTGTGGAACTTCCTTGTAAATTTTGGACTTGCCAGTTTCAATAAGGACATGGGCTAATACTTTAAAATAAGTCTGTCTTGGAACATAGAAAATACTACTGAACAGTTGCTATTAATGTTGATTGATAGAGGCAAAGATAAGTGTAAAAATTCTGGAGTTACATGACTTCTATTCTATCTCGGTTCGAAATATCTCTTTGTGTACCCTCTTTGCCAAATTACTTAAATTGTATGACCTTCTGTATCTTTTCCAAACAATGAAATAATTAGTGTTCACTGCATAGAGATCAAAGAACTGATTTGATGCTTATCTTAGAATGTAGTAAAGCTTAGAATGGTGTTTGCTATCTGGTCAATATTCTAAAAGTGCTTGAAGTTTTTATTATTTCTAAATATGGCAGGAAGTACTCCAATATCAAACATACTACTTTGTATCTTAATCAGATTTGGGTTTGCTTGTGTTTTAATTTAATCCCCTGGACCTCTGAGTGCTGAAGAGAGGAGAGAAGGTATGCCATTTCTCCCTGCAGCGAAAGTTACTTAAAGAAAACTGCCATGCCTTCCATTCTTAACCTTTCGGTGCAAACACCTGAGTATTAATCACTTTTGCGTCTGTCCCCTCATCAGCCCCATTTGTTTTGAGATAAAGTGTAATTCATTCCGTAACTCAGTGTGGCTTTAAATTTGTGATCTCCCTGTTTCTACTTCCTTAGTGTTGTCAATATAGATCTACGCATCCATTCTGAGTATTTTGCCCTCTCTTCTTCAACATCTAACAAAAAGAAAAATCTTTCTCTAACATTCTTGTTAGCTTAGAGAATATTTAGTGGATACTACTGCTAATGCACCAGGGCTGCCTACTTAGCCTCCCAGCTGAGTCAGATGCTTGGCAGTCCTTGTTTTTCCAACTGGTAATAGCGCTGTCAATATCTATTATGACTTGGAATGTTCACGCCCCCAAGGAGGACTGTTGTTACAGCACTGACAATAGATATATGCCAACAAAGTGAAGTTAAGGTCTGACCCTCATCCCCTCAGACCAGCTTTCACTTCTCATCTCACTCCTTTCTTCTTCCATGATGGCCTTCTCTAGAACACACTATCATAACAAGTAAATAAAAAACAAGATTCAACCATAAAACATCTCATACTGATTACCCATAATTTAGTGTTTAGTGTAGAGTGATCAGAAATAAAAATAGTTACATGAGGAAAATCTAACTGAAAAAAAAAGTAAGAATACCATGAGTTTTCTTCCAGGAATAAAATCAGTTTATAATTAAACAGTTTTTAAAAATTAAATCACTTGATACTTTACCTATCATTATAAAATTCAATTGCGGTTATAGGGGGGACTAAAGTAGAGCCTATGGAAATGTCCATTCTCCTCCACTCAGCAATATGCCCAGGGACCTTTGATATTCATCAATATATTACAATACATATTAATTTTAAAATAGAGTGTAACTAAGCTGTACCAAATGGTCTAGATACAGAAATCTTCATGGCTCAAAAGCCTATGCAGTCATAGCATATGCAAAGCATTGGAAATGATTTTGTACCTTTGTTTATATCAATAAGTTGTTTCTTCTTCTTCTGGCGTTCCAGCTTCTCTTGTTCAGCTTTCTCTTTTGCAAGCTTTGCCCTCCTGCTCTTCTCTTCTATTTCCTTTCTCTTGTAGTTTTCTTTCAGTGCTTCCTAAAGACAAAAATAAAATGAAAAAATTTCTGTTTGTTCCTACACAGTATATAATAGAGAAGGTGCATACTTTAAAGCTTCTGTAATTTAGCCGTGATAGGAAATTTTCATAGCAGCCTCAGAGGGTGGGCATATACTGTTTGTTGACAGAGACAAATAATTACACTTAAGACATCTCTTCTGGAAAAAAATATTTGAAATAATCTTTTCAGTTTTCATTATGTGTTGTGGCAGGAAAATAGGGTTATCTATGTTATGGGCATAACAATGAAATTACTTGCTTTATTGTTAAAAATGAGCTACTTTTGATATACAAGGAAACTAAGTATTTTATCACTTATTGAACGGTTTCCTGTTATGTGCAAAATGAGTTAAAAAATCTACCTTATAGGATATTTGTGAAGAGAAATGAGTTGTGCACTTGAATTTCTTCCAGCAGAACCTAATACATTATAATCAAGGTATTTTTGTCTATGATGTGGAGGTGGTTGTGTTGCTGGAGGAATGATTACATCTAATGATTCAGGACGTGAAACAATCACCTGCAAGTTTTAGAGCTTTTTATATGCTGAAATTGTTGGAAATGATGAAACAGATTTCCAGCTCTTTGATATTTATGGAATTCTGTGAATGAATCCTGTACACAAGAGCTGAGAAACTTGCAGCAAATTGATCAGATGAAATAATGTCAACCTCTTTGGAGTTCAGAGAAGTCACTATTTTAAAGTCACATCAATTACCAGTTCATTCCTTGATGTTCTGTTTCTCTTGATTATGCTTGATAGATATACTACATAATATGGAAATAAACTTTTCCTAAAACTATAAAAAATAAGATAAGGAAAACCCCAAGAATAATAATACATTTACAAGATTTTTTTTTGTCTTCAGAGTTTCAGTCTATACTGAAATATTTTTTCTTCATGTTAAAGGGAATGGGGGAACCGGGGGAGGGAAAAAGACATACGGGACATCTGGGGGGCGGGGAAACCAGAAAAAGGGAAATGAAATGTAAATAAAGAATATATCCAATAAAAAAAATGAAAAAAAATAAAGGGAATAATAGTGCAAAATCCTCCTGCAAACCCCTCTGAACAAATTTTCTGGCTTGAAAGGATTGCTTTCCTACTATAAAATTTAACTGATTTTACATTTCTGACACCTATTATCTTAGGCAAAATACTCACATTAGGCTCTGAGCATACAACTATCTGGATACTTTAGACAGATTCAAGGATTTCTTCTACAATCATTTTGGCTAGATTGATGATGATGATGATGATGATAATGATGATGTTGATGATGATGTAGAGCTTGGCCTATGCATTGGGGGGTGTTTGATGGCATTTTGTGCTTCCAGCCACTAGACGCAATTAGCATCTTTTACAGTGTGGCAAATCAAATCAGTCTCTTGAGTCTACCAAATGTCACCTGAAGGGCAAACATCCCCAGATTGAGGTTTCAGGAAGAAAATTCTGAAAACAAGTGACCAGGGAGTATTAAGCCTTAGATAGGTACACATAAAACCTCTCCTAAGACTAAAGGAATATCTTTATGGGAATATCAGAATTGGAGAAAGTAAGATCTTAAGTGCTGGAAGATATGAAGAAGGGCTGTGAAAGCCTGTCTTCTGGGTTTCCAGGGCTGCGGCCACTAGTGGGTTACTCAGACACCAGTGAACAGCTGTACTTTCATCCCCTCAGAAGCAGCTCTGCTTAAACCAATGTGGTAGGAGGCAAAAACAAAATCAAAGAAAATCAAAAACATAAGGTGGAAGAGGGTCTTGGTGAGAAGTGTGGGATCTGGGGGGGGGGGGCGCTAAGGAGGCTGAGAGAAGTCAGAGGGGTGAGTGTGACTAGGATGTATTATAATCATGTATGAAATCGTGAAAAGATGAATAAGAATTGCAAAGCACCCAGTGTTGATTCTGAATCAGGTTGCCATTTCTAAATGTAGAAACTTCTAAATGATTTTAGAGTATTTACCCAGGGTCAGGCATTTATGTAATTTGAAAGGTAAGTAGACAATACTGTCCTTTCGTTCCATTTCTAGTGTTTATTGTTTTCTTAAAGGATGAGGGAGAGGACAGTGTCAATGTGGCACCAAGAGCACAGGGAACATTAGAAAATAAAATAGGACTTAATCAAATTTTAAAAAAATGTGCATCCTTTTTTTTTTTGCACTGTTGGTACAGTGGTAGATCTTCTTGCTGGACACAAGGTTAATAAAGTAATTATTAATTGATTGATTGAGTGATTGATTAATAAGAAAATGGCACAACAAGATAATGAAGAGAAGCCCTGAGAATGGAAGAAAATATATGAAAACAACATATTGGATAACAGCATTAAAGGACTGAAGGAAAATATAATCCAAAAAAGATGGTAAAAGATTTTAGGATCTGTCAAGTTATACCTCAGTACAAATGAATATCTAAAAATTCCAGGAAGTGTAAACTGACTTTTAAAAAGGAAGATAACAATACAAAGGACATTATATATTTGGCCACAAGGTAAAGTTGTATGATTTCTGGTAAGTTACATGAAGAGAGGAAGCAGGTCAGCATTTGTGTATATTGTTGTTATTGTTAATATTATTATTATTTCATYATTGGCCCAATATTTCATGTGCTAAGCAGTAACCAAGATCCACATAGACTCTGATACCATCAATCTAGTGTGCTACTGCAATTGGAGACTACTGTTTTGAGCAGGCTTTACAACAAACTTACTAAGATGGAGAAATAGCCTGGTTATTTTTGTCATTTTTCTTGTAACTCCTTTCTTCCTCTTTAGTATGTTTCTGTGTGCACATACATGAGAGAGAGAGAGAGAGAGAGAGAGAGAGAGAGAGAGAGAGAGAGAGAGAGAGAGATTCCTGTGTAACAGTAACACAGGTTGGCCTTGAACTTCATATGTCACAGCAGAAGACTTTGAACTTCTGATCATTCAGTAGCTCCCTCCTGAGCACTACATGTTGGGATCACAGGCATAGACAGCCTGCTTCAGTTCAGACTGATGAAGGTGACATGTTCAAAGCCACAGAGATGCTTAACTACTAGAACCACTTATAGTTGCTCGGCATCCTCAACCATGTTGATGTACAGTATACCCAAGAGGAAGTGTTAAGAAAATTATAGAATACTAGGTTGGCTACATTTCACTTTCAGATTAACCATACATAATTTATAAATCTATGCATATTCTATACAATATTTAGGATACATTTTTACCAAAGAAAAGATAAAATACCCAGCATACACTGATACTAAGTTAGTACTTATCTAAAATTCAAGTTTTACTGGATAGCTTGTTTCTTATGGGTATATGTATGTATATGTGTTTTTCTTATTTTTCTTCTTTTGATTTATGACAAAAGTTTTGATATGTAGCTCAGGCTAGAATTCACTGTATAGCCTAGACTATGTTTGATCCTATGATCCTCATGATTCAGCTCCCAAAGTGTCAGGATTACAGGCATGTGCCACCATGCCTGGCCTACATCTTGAATTTTCATTAGATTCGTCATTCTTGTTCTTAAGCCTTTGCTAATTTTTTCTATGCATGTTTTGATTTACTAGGCTATTTAATGAAGTCTATAGAAATTACTATATTAAAATGACCAAATCTAAATGTTTTAAGATAAGAAGTTAATGCTGAGAGAGATATGCCGGTGTTGTCTATGTTGTCTACTGCCTTGAATCACAGTACTTTGTAACATTCCTCACATATTACTTTAAAAGATTTTTTTATAATGAATAAGATCCAAAACTATGAGTTCATATAAAACATTATAACTTATACAACTGAAGATGGTAGACAGTTAGCTAATCACTAATATCAGGGACTCTAAGAATGCAGTTTGGCAACTATGCAAATAGATTACATTTCTGGATGAAATGGATGCATAAATGAATATCTCGCAAAATATTCAGGAGATTTAACTATTAAGTCCATCAATCCTCATAACAATGGTTTCATATCAATTGCCTTTAATTACATTAGAGTGAAAAGTAAGAAATTTCAAGATCTGTTTCTAAACACAGACATGTCTTCTAAAAACACAGGGGCTGATATATGAGGGGAAAAAAACTCTTTAGAGGGATGTATCCTTTTTTTGTTGTTTTTTTTTTGTTGTTTTGTTTTGTTTTTTCGAGACAGGGTTTCTCTGTGTAGCCCTGGCTATCCTGGAACTCACTCTGTAGACCAGGCTGGCCTCGAACTCAGAAATCCGACTGCCTCTGCCTCCCAAGTGCT